>KL647304.1:1240691-1311824 GCA_000727475.1 Sarcocystis neurona | reverse complement strand
TACCAGTGTTGCTGCTGCTGCTGCTGCTGCCGCTGACGCTGCCGCCGGTGTTGCTGCCGCTGCTGCCGCCGATGTTGCTGCCGCTGCTGCCGCCGATGTTGCTGCTGCCGCTGATGCTGCTGCTGCTCCTGCCACCCGCTATCCACGTGCTACCTGGCGGCGGCGGAGGGGGTGGCGCCATCGGCACTGTCCTCCCTGCTCCTTGCTGTTGCAGTTGCTGCTGCTGTTGCAGGTGCTGCTGCTGTTGCAGGTGCTGCTGCTGTTGCAGGTGCTGCTGCTGCTGCTGTGGTTGTTGCTGTTGCTGCTGAGGGATGGGCCCCTGGTCGCCGTGCGCCGCATGCAGCTGTTGCTGCGGGACCTGTTCCCGCTGCTGCGCCGCTTCTGCTGACTGTCGTTGCGTCTGCAGCAGTGCTGCTGCTGTTGGTCCTGCTGCTGTCGTTCCCTGCACTGCAGCTCCTCCAGCTGGCTGCGTTGCCACAGAAGCCGGCGCAGGGGGAAGTGCTGATGCTGCCGGAGGGGGGGGAGGCGGAGGGGGAGGACGAGGCGGCCCTGCAGCAGCAGCAGAGCCGCCGTGCGAGAGCGGTCTTGCCTCGCTCAAAGGCAGCGTCGCCGGTAGCAGCAGCCGGAACTGCTGCTGCTGTTGCGACGACAGCTGTAGAGGTCTACCAGCCCACTGCAAACCTGCTGCGCTGCTGGGTTGGGAGTACACGTTCGCCTGTGCTGCTGCTGGTGTCCCTCCCCCTGCCGGCCCGGCGGGGCCTCCTGCTGCTGCTGTTCCTCCTCCTCCCGGCGGGGCTGTTGTTGGTGATCCTGCAGCACCAGCTTGCGTCCCCGCTGTGAAGCCTGTTGCACTGCCGCCTATCGCAGCAGTGGCCGGCACTGCTGCAGCAGCAGCTGCAGCAGCGGCAGGTAGTCCGAGGGCCGCTCCACCCGCCGCACCAGCAAAGAAGTTCCGTCCGCCAGTCGTGTTGCTGCTGCTGGCGCACGTAGGCGGTGGTGGAGGCGGAGGGGGGGGTGGCAGTGGCGGGGGCGGTGGCGGCGGTGGTGTGGTGTTGCTGCTGTTGCCAGAGAGTAGCACTGGCGCTGCCCCGGCAGCAGCTACACCAGTTGCTGCAGCAGCGAGACTACCTCCTCCTGCTGCTGATCCAGCAGCAGCACCAGCAGCAGCAGCCGGACGCGGTGGCAGCCGGGACGCCCCTCCTCCACAGACGGAGAGGGGATGGCCAGGCGGAGCAGCTGGAGCCGCAGCAGCAGGTTCTGATGCAGGTGCAGCCGCAGCAGCAGCAAATGGTGTGGCGAGGTGAGCAGCATGACCTGCTGGGGTTGACGTGCTGCTGCCGTCTCCGCCTGCAGGATACTCCTCGACCAAAGGCGGGGCAGCAGGAGGCGGAGGGGCGGGTGCACCGGCTGTTCCTGCTGACGTAGCAGCAGCAGGAGTGGCCCCTGGCAGCAGGACGGCAGCAGCAGCAGGTGCAGCAAACGCCGGTGCGACCGGCACGACGCCCGAAGGGTGAGCGGTGCCAAAAACAGCAGTAGCAGATCTTTCTGACGGGGGAGGAGGAGGCGGCAACGAGGCACCACCACCTGGAACAGCTGTCGGAGCGCCGACGGATTCTGCTGCTGTAGCTGAGGCAGCAGCGGAGTAGACATACCCCGAGACAGCTCCTCCACCACCTGTCCCTGCTGCTGGTGCTGCCGGGCCGCCGCGTACAACCGCTGCTGGCGCAGCAGCAGACCTGACCACTCCTGTTTGTGTTGCTGCTGCTCCGGCTGCTGTTGCTGCTGTTGCTGCAGTATACTCGCCTGGCGGTCGCAGCAGTGCTTCACCTGCTGCCGCTGCTTCCCCTTCTTGTCCTGCTACACCTCCTGTACCAAAATCTGTCGGCCCAAGATACGACCCGCTGCCGCAGCCCGCAGCGGTGCTGCTGCTGCTGTTGCTGCCGCTTCCGGAGGCAGCCGCAGGAGCCACAGCAGCAGCAGCGACCGATGCCCCTGTCGCTGCAGCAGTCGCCCCCGAGGAAAAGGTCGCTGACCCCGCTGCAGCAGATGACGCTGCTGCAGAGCCCGACTCTGTCAGCACCGGTAGAACTGCAGCAGCTGGAGAAGCAACAGCAGCAGCAGCGGAAGCCAGCGTTTCTCTAGAGAGCCGTACGGGAGGCGGAGGAGGCGGGGGCGGCATCGGCGGTGGTGGTGGCGGTGCTGCTGCTGTAGCAGCTCCAGCAGCAGAGGCAGCAGCAGGCAAGGCAAACGGGTTTGTGAGGATCAACGCAGGCACCGGCCGTAATACTGCTGCTAACACGTCGTCTGCTGCGCCTCCTGAACGGGGCCGAGCAAAGCCACCTTCACTCTCTCCACTTCCCTCTGCTGCTGAGCCGCCTCCTGCGGCCGCTGCTGGTCCTGCCGTCCCTGCTGCTGCTGCTGCGCCTCCTCCTCCGCCTCCTGCTGCTGTCTCTGGTGGCGCCGCAGGCGCGCCTGCTGCTCCCCCGGGAGACAGAGAGACATTCGGCAGTAAAGAAGGCGCTGCCTGCTGCACCGCGGTGGTGCTGCTGCTCAACAAAGCAACGGGCACCAGGGAGCCAACGCCGCACACGTGGCCCCACAAACATATATCTACTCGCATATCTACATTTATACACACACATATCTGTAGATGTTTCTACATTCTCTCTCCATATATATACATATATATATACTGCAGTATACATACACATATATATATTACCTCTGAAATAGACGACAGATGATCCCCGTGAGCATTTCTACAATGGAGATGGGCACGTAAATATATATATATATACGTATATACCTATATTACTAAATTCTGTGTACATACATATATATACGCATTTATGCCTACATACACATACACACATATACATATATATATATAACCTCTGGAATAAACGAGAGAAGATCGACGTGAGCCTTTACGGAGTAGAGGACGAGAGATGAATACATCGACTTTTTTAAAGATTCCACGCAAAAAGAAGAGGACGGGAGTAACACAAACATATATACGCAGAGACACATATGACGGACAGAAAGTGTCTCGTGGCCTCGCCTCGTAGTTAGTATTCGACGAGTTGGTCTCTCGCCTACTATTGCAGGGGAAGGTACGACCTCCTGCGGAAGAGGAAACTGCCATCCTCCATAAAAATGAATTTCTTCTCATCTACGTAGGTGGATAATATACACACGGGAAGACGTACGGGACGTGCGCACGGACAGAGTGGGGCAGCAAGACCAGCAGGTCCACACACCGACGTAGTCGGGAGATTCATATGCATCGTTTCTACGTAGCTACACGCCTATTCGTATGTGTGTACGTAGAACCAAAGCAGATGTATATACAAGAGGCAGACATCTAAGTGCGGGCACCGATGTGTTATCGAAGTAGACGCATGCATCTGTGCATGCAGGTCGTGTATGTGTGTGAGCTGGCGGGTCGTTTACCTTTCGGCCTGAGACGCTGTTTCGGCTGGGCGGTGTCCATCTTCTGCGGTGACACCTGCCCACTCCTGCAGCATCAGGAGATCTTCTTCTCTTTCTTCGCTGGCCGCCGCAACAGCAGCAGCAGCTGCGGACGATGCGGGCGATGGCGGTGGCAGCAGCAGCAGCTCCGGAGAAGGAGGAGAAGGAGCGGCTGCGGCAGCAGCAAGTCCGCCTTCCCCAGACGGCTGCTGCTGCTGTCGGTGTGCTGCTCCTCCTCCTTCGCCTCCTGCGGGGGCGGCGGTGCGGCTGCTGTGGCTCGCCGGTTCAACAGAAGCGTCGCGCGGCGGTGCTGCTGGCGCAGGAGGGACTGCCGCAACAGCAGCAGGCGCAGCAAAGCTCTCCGCTGCTCCTGCTGCTGCTGCAGGAGGAGGAGGATTCGGCGGCGGGGGGCCTGTCCCCCCACCTCTTCTGCTGCTGCCGCTGCTGCTTCTCACCCATTCGAAGCCCCTTCCTCCTCCTCCTCCTCTGGCGGCTCCTCTGTCTCGTCTGTGTTGCAGCAGCTGTTGTTGGTGAAGCGGCTGTTGTTGGTGAAGCGGCTGTTGCTGCTGGAGCAGGACCTGTTGCTGCTGTTGCTGCGGGGGAGGAAGAACCATCACCACCTGCTGCTGCTGCGCTTCTCTCTGTCTCAAAAACGCCCCGCCGACAACGCCGTACCCAGCACTGCTTCTCTGCGGCCGCACCGCAGTCCCGCGGAACCCGCTGCTCCCGCTGTGGACTGGTGCTGCTGCTGCACTACCTCCTCCCACTCCTGCGGGCCCTCCCGGCCCGCCCCCTCCCGCTGCTGCTGTTGCTGCTGCTCCTCTGATACCTCTTCTGCTGCGTCTTCCTCCTAACCTTCCTCCGCCTCCTGCAACTTGCCTGGTGACCGCGCTCTCTTCTTCTTCCGTCTCCACCCCATACATTCTCCCACCGCTGCTGCTGCCGCCTCCTCCACCTGCTGCTCGTCCACGCCATGCGCCCCTGCCTCCTCCGCCGCCTCCTCCTGTCACTGCTGCTGTTTCTTCACTAAGCTCCCCTGCTGCAGCCCCCCCCGCTCCTGCTTCTCCTCCTCTGCCGGGAAGGTGGCTGCTGCTGCTGGTGCCGGTGCTGCTGCTCCGTAGCCGCGGACTGCCCTCTGTGCCACTGCTCCGTTCATTTCTGCTGCTGGCGCGACGGGTCTGAAGCAGCATCTGCTGATGGAACCGCTGGTGCTGCTGCCGTTGCTGCAGGCGATGTCTTGACCGATAACCATAATAATACACACTCTCCGCTGGTCCTGCAGTCAGCAGCAGGCCGGGTCTGTACGAACGAGTGGGTAGTTGCTCGCCGCCGTCTCCGCTGTCTCCTCGGCCTCCCGTTCCCGACTCCGCTGCTGCGGCTGCCACGCCCTGCAGTCGCTGCTGCTGCAGCCCCTGCCCCGGCGGAACAGCAGCAGTAGTAGCTCCCCCACTACCAGACCCGCTGCCGCTGCTGCCCCATGCTCCTCCCGTAAAGCTTCCGCCTCCTCCCGCTGCTGTCGAAAGTGACGCAGAAGAGGTGGAAGAGAAAGGCACGCCCCCAGCGCGTGTGTTGCTGCTGCTGCTCCTGCTGCTGCTCAACAAGACGCCTGTCGGTCGCGGATATCGCTGCTGCTGCTGTTCCACGGCGTAAGAAGCAGAAGAAGGCACCTGCAGCAGCGAAGAAGAAGCGGCATCTTCCACGTACCGCGGAAAGGGGCCTCCACGGCGCAGTCTGCAGGCGCAAGGAAGAAACAGCAGTAGGGCCAAAAACATACGGAACAACAGCAGCAGCTCCGCAGAAGAGTGAGCCGCCCTGCCGCAAGTACAACATCAACAACGCCATCAGCGCACCGGAGGGACAGACACACAGCAGCAGCAACAGTGGGCGGCAGCCAAGACAAAAAGAAGTAGCAGGAGTCGCGGCAACACTGGGACTCGCGGTGCTACGGAAGCAGCAGGGGCAGCAGCAGCAGCCGTCGGCACAGCAGCAGCAGCCGTCGGCACAGCAGCAGCCGTGGGCACCGCAGCAGCAGCAGCACCCATGGGAAGCGCAGCAGCAGCAGCCACGGGCACCGCAGCAGCAGCAGCAGCCATGGGCACCACAGCAGCAGCGCGAGGCATGCGGACGCAGAGGCAGCACGCGCAGCTGCGACGGGAACAAGGGCAGTGTGCAGCAGCAGCACCGGCACGGCAGCAACAGAGAAGCAACAGCAGCAGAAGCGGCTACACATGAGACAGTTGCATCCCGCCCCCTTCCGCAGCAGTAGCAGCACCAACGCCGGCAAAAAAACGACAGACGCAGCAGCCAGAGAGCCACGAGCAGCAGCAGCAGTATCCCCACACGAAGAGAGACGCGCCCCGGCGCAGCGCAGCGAAGACGCACGAAAAGCAGAGGTCGCAGCAGCAGGACGATCACCACGCGACAAGAACGTAGCAGCAGCAGTATTCACAAGAAAGCAGCAGCAGCAGTTGTCTGCGGTGCTACAGCAGACCGTGGTGCAGCACCACAGCGGATGATTAGCCGGCAGAAGAGCAGCACCGGCCAACGACGGAACGTAGCGGCAGTAGCAGAGACAAAAAAAAAAAACCACAGCAGCCAGACAGCAGCAGCACGGCAACAGACCAGCAGCAGCGAGCCGTCCCTCCTGCCGTCTGGCCCTCTTCGAAATACAACTTATACGTCCCTCCTTTACTCACCGCTCGCAAACTACGGGTGACCATCTACCAAGATATATATACAAACATATACATATATTTCTTTCCACACGTGTTTATACGTACACACACGAAAATGCTACACCACATATGTATGCCCTGGCCTATACAAATACGCAAGTGTCCTCTTGCACGCCTACGCGTCCTGGCCTGTGTATACATATATACATATATATACACGTATATATATATATATATATATATGTACACGCAAGCCAGTACGTATGCCCCGTTTATACAAGTGTCTACTTGTATGCCTACGCATACGTATATATATACACACGTATGTATATGTACACGTATATACATATATATATATATGTATATGTATACACAGGCCAGTACGTATGTCCCGGTAATTCTGCATTAACACGTTTGGTCTACACGTGTACCTTTTTGTGTGCAAACGCGTACGTATACGCACACATATATATATCCAGTTCCTCATATATATATATATATATATATTCAGCTCCTCGTATATACATCCATGCAGGTCAGTATTATGCGATGGACAGATAGTTCCTTCCGTGTTTTAGATGTGCCCGCTGCGCTGCGCCTGATAGACCCTCCACGTACATAAACATGCGAGAGAAGCATATATACGTGTTTACGAGGTAGAGAGCAGCAAGACCTCAGGCGCATGCATATATACGCAGACCAGGAGATTGCTGGCAGACAGCCGTGGGGCTCGGATGCGGAAGACCGTCCTGAAGAGATGTGCGTATATCACCCCACCTGTCGCCTGGACGGCCCTGCTGCAGTTCTCCGTAGCGGGGGGCCCCGCGTCTGCGTCTTCCGCCGCCCACGCGTATTTCTTCTTCTTCTTCCCGACCGTCCGCAGCACTGCGTCGTCCGTAGCGCCTGCTGCGGCTGAGTGCTGTCGGCTGCGGCCGCGGGTCTCTGCCCTCTTCTTCCGCTTCCTCCTCCTCCTCCTCGTCCTCCTCCTCCTCCTCTGCTCCCCCCCAAGTGCTCCTCTCGCTCTCCTCTCGGCTGCTGCTGCTGCCGCATGCGAGCAGGAGAGGACGCTGCTGCTCCTGCTGTCCCCACCGTCTCTCCTCCTCCTCCTGCTGCTGCTGCTCCTCGGTTTTCGCCTGCTGCTGCCGCGAAGAGGGGGAGACGGCGTCTCGGACGTCTGCTGCTGCTGCTGAAGACGTAGGGGGCCGTCTCTCTACGTTCCTCCCAGTCTCTCTCTTCTGCGTCTCCTCCCTCTGCAAATGCGGCACTCAAGGGAGTCGCTCCGATGTCTTCTTCGTCTACTTCTTCGAGTTCGACTTCGTAGCCTCCTTCTCCGCCCGTTTCTGCTTCAATACCAGAGTCTTCTTCCTCTTCGTCTTCCTCTTCTTCTTCAAGATACTCTTCTTCGTCTTCATCTTCGATTTCTTCGTCCTCTTCGTCTTCTCCTTCGACGGCCTCTTCTTCTTCGTCTTCCTCTTCCTCTTCTTCCGTTTCTTCGTCTTCCTCTTCCGCCGTCTCGTCCCCTTCGTTCCACGACTCTTCTTCTGCAGAGTCGCCTTCCTCCTCCTCCTCCTCTTCGCTCTCTGCTGCTGCTGCTGCTCGTCCTCCACCGCCGCCCTGCTCCTCTGCTGCTGCCGCGGCGGCTGCTGAGGCGACGCCGACGCTGCTGCCGCCGCCCCACAGGCGCAGCACGTCCGCTGCCATCAGGGGCAACGTCGCCCGCCAGCGCAGCGGCAGCAAACTTGCGGCAGCAGCTGCCGCAGCAAGGGCGGTGAACGAAGAGGACGACGAGCCGCCTCCCGCTGAAGACGACGACGAAGCAGCTAGCGAGGGGGCACTTTCACTCTCGAAGAGACTCCCACCACTTCTCCCCCCCGCCCTGCCTTCCTCCTCCTCCTGCAAGCCGGCTGACGCTTCTCCTCCGCCGCGGCCCTGCTGATACGAACCATACATGCTGCTGCTGCTGTCCCCACCGCCGCCTGCGGCAGACGCAGCAGCGGCAGCACCGCCGGCAGCTGCTCGAGGTGGCGGAGGAGGAGGAGGCAACAAAACCGGGAGGAGACCCCCTGCACCGCTGCTTCCTCCGCCTGCTGCTCCTGCTCCCCCTCCTGCAGCAGCGCCGCTCGACGAAGAGAAAAAAGAGCTTCCCCCCGCTGCTTCAAGACGCCTTCCCAGTGCTGCTAGCCGTCGAGCGCTTCTTCGTAGTTCTTCTTCTCCTCCCCACCGGGCTCGCAGCAACAACGTACGCACTTCGGCAGCAGCCACTGCTGCTGCAGCTTGCGTCGCAGCAAGGAAACTCGTGCGGCTTCTGCTGCTGCTGCTTCCTCCGGCTCCTCCCCCGCTCAGCAGCGCTGCCGCAGCCCCCAATGCACTCCCACCACCTCCTTCTCCTCCTCCTGCTCCCGCTGGGAGTGCGCCTCCTCCTCCCATAGAGCCCGCTGCAGCCCCTGCTGCGCCCGTTGCTGCTGCTGCTGCTCGCCAGGCCCCTGCTCGGCGAGCTGCAGCCACTCCCCCACCGCGACGCCCGAGGAAGCCGCGCATTCTGCTGCTGCTTCCTCCGGCGAAGAGAGATTCTTCGGCAAGCGCAGCCCCCAGAATAGACAACACCGGCGACTGGTGCTGCATTCTGCTGGTGCTCCAAGTCCGCCGAGTCTGCAACAGCAGCAGCAGAGCAGTCAAGTCGTTAACCTCGTCCCCGCTGCTCAAGCCTTCTGCGCCGCTGCTGCCAGCCGCACTGTCTCTCCTCCTTCCTGCAGCAACAGCAAGGTCGTCTGCCGACCCATCGCGGAGGCGCTCCCCACTATAGATGCTTCTGCTGCTGCTACTGCTCTCGCTGCTGCTTCTGCTGCTGCTCCGCAGCGCCAGGACCTCCTGGTGCCCCCGTCTCCAGCGGCGCTGACGCCGCCGTCTCCGTCCCCCGCTGTCTCCTCGTCTGTCGCCACCGGCTCCTGGGCCCGTTTCGGCTCCGGCTCGGCGCTCGAGGCTGCTGCCTTCGAACATCCACCGTCTCCAGCCCTCCATCGCTGCAGAGCCTCCTCCTCCGTGGAGAAAACGGCGACGGAGACGGCGGCTCTCGCCCTCTTCCTCCTCGTCCTTCTCCTCCTCGCCGCCCCACAAGTCGCTGTACACGGTCCCGAAGAGGCTGCGCCACAGGCGGTCGTGGTGTCGCCGGCGCAGCAGCAGACGGCGGGTGCTGCTGCCGCTGCCTCTCCTGCTGTTCTCACGCGCGGCTGCTGCTGCCGCAGCCGCTGCGTAGTAGTAGCGACGCCGCGCGCGCCACAGCCAGTGTCTGCTGCCGCTCAGCAGCAACCAGTCACTGCCCTCCTCGTACGGCAGCAATCCCAAGCAGCTGCTGCTGCTGTTCGTGTCCGTCCTGCAGCCTGCCCCTGTGCTGGGGCCCCACACCCTGCTGCACCGCCGCCGGTCGGCTGCTGTCAGCGGGCGTCTCCACACGAACGCAGCAGGCAACGAGGGCGGGCAACGCTGCGTATCTACATCCCAGGACGCAGCCGCATCGATAGCAGCAGCACGAGCTGCTGCTGCTTCATAGATGCCTAGGCCCTCGCCCAGCCACAGGCTTTCGACGCTCAGGCGCCGTCTCCACGCCGCCCATACAGCTTCGCGCCGTCTCCCTCCCGCCTCCGGCATCACCCCCCCACCGTCTCCACCGCCACGAGACGCCAGCTGCTGTCTCCCCGTCGTTGCTGTGCTGCCGTCAACTCTCTCCTCCAAAGCAGCAGCCACAGCAGCAGCCCCTGCAGCAACTCGCACACCATGGTCACCCCTCTGCTGCTGTCTCTCCGCTTCCTCCTCTTCCGCTGCTGTGGCCACGCCTGCTAAATTCCCGTCTCCTCTGCCTGCCGTCCCCGTTGTCGTCGCTGCTACCTCACCCTCTGTGTGCGGCGCCCCTGCTGCTGGTGCTTCTGCCTGTCCTGCTGCTGCTGCTTCCTCCTCTTCTCCTCGTCCGTCTACTACCGGACCTCTCGCTGCCGGTCGTCCCATGGTCCCTCCTTCGCGCACTCCGGAGACTCGGTCTGCCGCTGCTGCTGCCAGTCCCGCTTCTTCCTGTCTCCCTTCCGCCAAAACCCGTCCTGCTGCGTCTGTCTCGGCTGCTGTCCCTCCTACAGCTGGCACTGCTGCCTCAGCAGCAGCTACAACTGCAGCAGCAGCATCTGCCTGTGAGTAGGGGGCAGCCGCACCGGTACTACTCGAGCCGTGGGCTGCTGGAGGAAGGGCGAAGAGGGGAGGCAGCAGCACATTGCCGCTGCTGCTACTAAACCGCGTCAGCGCTGCAGGAACAGCAGCGGCGAGTCCCGTCAGCTGCGGGCTGCTGAGTGAGCTGCTGCTGCTCTCCTCAGACATCGGCGCTCTGCTACTGCCTGCGCTGCTGCTGGAGCCAGAGAAGGCGTTGCTGCTGCTGCTTCTCCTTCTGCCGCGTCTGCTGCTTCCTCTTCCCCTGCCGCTTCGCCGGAGCTGCCCTTCCACTGCGGCCTCTGTCACCCCGCGTCCAGCAGAAGCGCCCCCTCCCCCTGCTGTCGCTGCTGTGCTGCTCCTCCTGCTGCTGCTGCCCGCCGCTCTGCTGCTCAGCCTCCTGCGGTTCAATCTCCCGATGCTTGCTCTTCGACGACCGAGCGCATGAATGCGTAGGACCCACCCTGGGTGGAGGTCGCTGACGGGCGGAAGACGGCGCCTTAGGCGGCGGTCGCAGTAGGTCAGCCGCGCTGCAGCAGCACCGGCTGCAGAGGGACCCAGCTGCTGGGACTTCTTCTGCGCTGCTGCTGTCGAGTCTCTGCGGCGCTGGGGTGGGGACTGCTGCAGCGCGGCGTCTCCTGCCCACCCACGCGGAGACAGACTGGCTGCCTCCGGCACTGCTTCTCTGCCGGCAGCTGCTTCTTCTCGTAGATCACTGCTCCTGCTGCTGTTCGTCCTGGGCCGCCGGGTGCGGCCGCCCGCGGGCGGTCCTCCTCTGTCTCCTTCCACGACGTTGCTGCTAAACCACGTCTCCGCCTCCCTTGCTGCTGCGGCTCCTTCACCTCCTTCGCACGCCTCATCTCCTGCAGTCTCTGCTGGCCCCGCCCGCCCTACTATACTCACGCTGCTGCCGCTGCGGCACCGCCGGCGGCCGCCTCGCCACCTGCTGTTCCACGTAGAAGCAGCGGCAGATGCAGCAGCAACGGCAGCGGCGTCTCCCTCCCCCCCGCCAAAACGCTGTCCACGAAAGCTGCAGTTCCCCAGGCGCGGCAGCCGCACAGGAGCCGCGAGGAGGGATGTTGCCCTGCTGCTTAAATCGCCTCCCTCGAACAGCGCCAGCCGCAGCGGATTGCTCTCCGCTGTGTACGTGGGGCCACCCGGCTGCGAGAAATTTACTGCAGCAGGAGGTCTGCTGCGGCGATCCCACCACACCTCCCGTCTTAACCCAACACCAACAGCCCACGCATGGCTCTCGCTGTCAAATATTGCTGCACGAGAGGAACTTCCCCTCTCGAGGTCTTCTTCTTCTGAAGCAGCAGCAGCAAGTCGTCTGCTTCCTGCTGCAGCCTGTGCTGTGGTGCTGCTGCTGCTGGTTCCCGCTGCTGCGCCGTCTCCAGCGACCCGCTCCTCGCCCAACACCGGAGACGGCGTCTCCCAGCCCAGCGGAGCGGCAGCCTGCGGAGGCCACGCGACGGAGACAGAGTGTGTTTCTGCAGGGACAGGCACGTCCGAGTCTGTCTCCTCTTCTTCCTCAGTAGACGCGACTGCTGCTGCCGCGTGAAGCCGCGCTGCTGCTGAAGCAGACTCCCAGCTGCAGTAGAACGGAGAGGCAAAGTAGGCGAGGGCCGGTACTTGCGGTGGCGACAGGGGGACGGGTGACAGCAGGGGGATATGTCGCTCCTGCATCAGCTCGTTGCCCTGCTGCTCTGCTGCTGCTGCTATCGCCGCTGCTGCTGTAGACCTCGATGCTAGCGCTGCTACTGTAGCAGCGTCTGCCGCTCTCTGCGCTGCTTCTGCTTCCTCCTGTTCGTCGTCACCGGCGTCTTCTGCGGCGCGTCTCAGCAGCACGGAGACAACGTCTCCCCTCCGAGCCTGCAGGGTCTCCCCGGCGAGAAGGCGTTGGCGCTGCTGCGTCCCGTGTCTTCCGCTACGTCTCGCAGCAGCAGCAACAATGCCCAGGCGAGACAGCAGCACGCCTCCGCCGACACTTGCTGCTGCAGGCTGCAGCAGGCCAGGCGGCAGCAGCCAGGAGGGCACCCCAGCAGCAGCACCTGCTGCAGCTGCAGCAGCTTCCTCCCTGTCTGCGGCACTCACGTGATAGAAGGTACTAATTCTAGGGACGCACTGCGGCCGAATCACTTCCTCTGTTGTCTCTGTCTCCGTCTCCGCAGCAGCAGCGACAGCATCCTGGTCATCCTCTGCCGCTGCGGCAAAAACTTCTGCTGCTTCTCCCTGCTCAGCCCCACTGGCGAGCTCCGCGTCCCCGCGCAGCAGGACCCCTGCAGCCGACACGTTCGCTGCTGCTGCTGCCTCTGCTGCCGCGTCTCCTGTAGCTGCTTCTTCTTCTGTCTCCATTTCTCCCGCAGCAGCTGCCAGCCGCGTTAGCAGGTCAGCCGAACCTCCTCCTCCTGCAGGAGCAGAAATATCTTCTTGCACTGCAGGTCTGCCGCGCAGAGCCCGGGCTCGCCCAGGCGGCCGCGTCTCCCCCTCCGCCTCCTCCTCCTGCTGCTGCAGTGCGGTCTCCGCTGACGTCTCTTCTTCTGCTCCGGCCACGCCTCTGCGACCTGCAGCAGCTGCTGCTGCTCCCTGCTCAGTCAAAGCCGGGATGTCACCAGCAGCACCACCCCCTCCCCTCCCACCAAGAGGAGACAGCCCCGCTCCTCCTGCAGTTGCTGCTGCTGCCGTTCCACCAGCCACGTCGCCTCTGCCAGAACTGCTGCTGCCACTGCGAAGCCCCGCCAGTTCGAATCTTCTGCCTCGGCCTCCTGCAGCGCCTGCTGCTCCTCCCACGTTGCTGCTGCCACCACCACCCCACAACGGCGGAGGCGGAGGCGGAGGCGCAGCAGCAGCTCCCTGCACGCCGGACGCACCCCGCAGCACCCATGCCGTTGCCTGCTGCTGCTGCTGCAGCCGCGCCCCTCCCGTCCCTTGCTGCTGCTGCTGCAATCCACTGGACGACCCCGCCAAAGAAGCGGCAGCAACCCCACCATCGCCTCCTCCTCCTCCTGCGGCACCTCCTCCTGTTCCTCCTGCAGCACGCGTCATCAGGTGCATTCCGCCAGTACGAAATCCTGGTCTCTGTAGCAGACTTCCTGCGCCCCCCTGCCGTCCTGCAGCTGCTGCTGCGGCTCCTCCTCCTGCTCTCTCCTCCGTGGCTGTCTGTACCTGCTGCTGCAACCCGCTGCCTTCTGCCCCTCTTCCTCCTGTTCCTGCGTCACCAGTAGCAGCAGAAGATTGCTGTCGCAGCGGCGCCACTCCGGCAGCGCCCTCTCGACCCCTACCGGTGGTGACTCCTGCTGCTGCTGCTTCTGCTGCTGTTGCTGCGCTGCTGCTACTGCTTCCTCTTCCACCGCGAGGTCTCCCGCTGCCTCGTGTCCCGCCGCCTGTTGCAGCAGCCGCCAGTCGCGCCGCCCGCCCTCCCCCAGCAGAAGCCCCAGCAGCAGCTCCTCCTCCTCCACCACCACCTCGTCCGCCTCGTCCTCCTGCTGCTGCCCTTGCTGCTGTTGCTGCCGCTCCTGCTCCTGCCGCCGGCGTAGGCGCCTTGCTTTCCTCGCCGCCGCTGCCCGCTGCTCCTCCTGCTGCTGCGCTGCGGCTGCTGCTTCGCAGGCGGCACACTGGCAGCTTGATGCCCACTTCGCAGAAGGACCGACGGAAAAGCGCTATAGCTCTCCACCAGACTTCTTCCGAGACAACGTCTCTGTACGGATTTGTACTTGGCTGCTCAGCACTGGTCCCTGCAGCAGCAGCTCGTGTAGATGCGGCAGCAGATGGTGGTGCTGCGGGCCGCAGAGCCAGCGAGGAAAAAGAAGAAGAAACACCACCAACGGCCGCAGCGCCATCAACCCCCGGCCACTGCTGTTGCTGCTGCTGCGATTGCGACCCCCCTCCGCGTCGCCCTTCACCTGCTGCTGCTGTTTCTCCTTCTCCTCCCCCGACCGCCGTCATCGAAGACACACATCTTTCTGCCCCTGCTCGCACCTCTTCTCCTCCTGGATCATTCAACCGCTGCTGCTGCTGCTCTTCCTCCTCTTTCCCCCCACGGCGACGGCCTGTGGGCAAAACCCCTGCGTCGCCGTCGTCGTCCTCGCCACGTCTTCGCCGTCCAGCTGCTGCTGTCGCTGCAAAACCCGCGCCGCAGCCATGCGCAGGTGGGGAGCCCCCCTCCCCTGCGAGCTGCTGCGGCTTGTCCTGCAGCTGCTGCCGTTCTTCTTCCTGCTGTTGCTTCGTTCGGCTGCGTTCCGCGAGGCGGCCCAGAAACGCAACGCAGCCCATCAGCCGGCACACTTCAGTCTTGTGCGCACCCCACAACGGGGCCAAGTGGAGCCGGGAGTATGCCAGCGCCTTCTCCACGGCAGAAGCGGACGGCGATGACAGCAGCGAAAGAAACTGCAGCATGCGCAGCACCAGCAGCAACACTGCGCATCAGCGGTCGGAGCCGTAGCACATGCGAGAGCAGCGGCAGCAGGCAACGCAAAGGCCCCAGCAGCAGCAGGAGCCACTCACTGCACGGGCAGCACCAGCAGCAGCAGTAGCCAGTGCAGGGGTAGCAGCAGCAGCCCACGCAGCGACAGCAGAACAGCAGAAAGACAAGCACCTGGTGGCGACTTTGACGTTGGGACAGCTGCCTCGACCTCCCGTTTACGTCTAAATGACGCACACACACACAACCCTCTGCCACACACTGTCACAGACGGTGTCCCCCTTCCTGTCTCTCCGTCTCCATCTCCCTCTGTGTACATTTTTCTGGTAGACGCAAACTCTTCCTACGGCTGCGTAGCGGCCGACGAGTGCGTCCTGGGGCAGCCAGACACACACGCAGAAGAGAGGAAAAGAGACGACCTGCGGTTCGGAAGTGCTACCGTAAGAGAAGCAGCAGCAGCGGAGAAACCCTGCAAGACACTGCTACGTGCCGGGCAGCTGTCCCCCTGGCTTCCCGTACGTGACAGTCCAGAAAAGAGGAGGAGATCTTCTTCTCATATGTAGAGGGACGTGAAAGTCGAGGAGAAGGCAAGTCTTCCCGTCACATGGACGGCCGCAAGGGGTCCAGGTGGTACCGCCTACCTTGAGTTTGTGCAGCTCGAAGTGTAGCGTCGCGAGCTGTCTCCGGTGGCGCTTCGACTGCTGTCCGAGCCATTGCAACGCAAGGTCGAGGCCGTTTTCTCGTTCGCCACCTTCTCCTTCTGCTGCTCGTCTTCCTCTTCTTCTTCTCCCGCCGCCTCTTCTGCACCCTTCTCTTCCTGTTGCTGCTGCCGCTGCAAGAGGTGCTGCTGCTCCTGCTGCTGCTCCTGCTGCTGCTCCTGTCCTCACGTGTGGTGCGCGTCCCACGTCCCCGTCGCCCGCAGTCGTCGGCGCGCCTCTGGCAGAAGCTGCGTCGCCGCCTCGGCTGCTCGGCAGCGCCCAGCAACCCCTCCTCCCACCTGCTGCGCTTCCTGCGGCGCTGCCGCTGCTGCTGTCGTCCGCCGCGGCTCCGACGTCTCCGTAGTTGCGGCGCCACTGCTGCAGCTGCTCGTCCCGCGTATCCTCCAGCCGCTGCAGAATCTGCGCGGCCATCCCAGCATTGCAGCAAAGCAGCAGGAGAGCGGGTCACCAACAGCCGCAACAGCAGCAGCACACGTATCACTGCAGCAGCTTAGCCAGACTCACTCGGGCACTGCAGCAACAGCAGCAATGGAGCCAGAAACGGCAGCAGCAGGCTGCAGGGCCAACACTCTTTTTTACCCTTCTTATCAAAAAGAAACTCCCCCGGCTTTCTTCTCTCTCTGTCGCTGCAACAGCAGCAATGGCATCAGGGAACCTTATCCTGCGCGCACGACCGGCCTTCGTGCCCCTGGACCGACGGCAGGACGACCTTCGTATATCCGCCAGGTCCACACTTACACATACACATACATTCATACAATAGACATAACATCCGTGTGCATACATATATATATATATATACATATATGGATAGATACGCACGTATATGCGAGTAGGTATATACGGGCATGTGTATATATATACGGGTATGTATGTATGGAACTGGATCAAGGTAACATATATATATAGACACGTTTATACCAAAACATCTACGTGGGAATGTATATATACCTACATACATATATTTATACATATATACAGAGAGAGATGGACGTGTTTATATGGATATCTTTGTACACATATGCTTTAACAGATACGTGTATACATACACATACATATATATATATATATATATACACGCATACGCATATACATATATATATATATATATATACATGTGTATATATATTGGTATATACGAAAACGTTTATATGGTTATCTTTATATAGATATGTCTATACGGCAATGCGCACACATACATATACGTTGGTATATGGATAGGCATATCTATGCGTATATATATATGCGTGTATGGACATGGAGACACGTGTGGAGACGAGATACGTTGTTGTAGTCCTGCAGAACTCCTCGGACGTGGCTCTGTTCCAGCAGCAGCAGCAGCAGTCCCAACCCTTTCGCTTTTCATGTGTTATTCCATACAAGTGCTTCCCGAAGCACCTGAAGCATTCCTTCCCATATACATATAATAGAAAGACAAACATATATACACGTATATATGGGGTTTTAACGAGCGGCCCTATGTACAACACACGCATACAAGTACATACACGTATATATTCAAATATATTAGTTAGGGCTGTCTGAAAGATATTGTCGTGGGGAACAGCAGCAGGAGCAGCACTGCTGCTGCACGGTGTCCATCTGCGCAGCGTAGGCCGCAACGAAGTACATGCTGCCTCTCTGCGCATCCACTCCCATACATACACGTCTACCCCAAAAACGCACGTATATACACGTCTATCTGTTCAGAGAAGAATATCTGTCTGTAGATCTACATAGATAAATGTATACAAATACATACACGTACATATACGTACGTACATATATACATGTGGAGAGATAAGTGGACAGAGAGACAGAGATACAAACCCATACGTATATACTCACACACAGACACATATACATACACACATACACAAACACATGCAAACACCTATATATATATGTCTACATATGTATTTACATATACAGACAATCACACAAACATATATATATATATTGTGCAAGTGAGCGGGACATGCAGAGACAGCCAAAGCAGCAGCAGCGCGATTTTCACCGCATGCGGGCACAGCAGGCGAGCAGACGTCTCCGTGTGTCCTTCGCTGCTGCTGTCGCCGTCTCCGCCTCGCGCCAGGCGTCTCTTCTCCCCACATGAAGCAGCTGCAACGCCTTCCTGCGCTGCGTAGTGCAACACACACGTGGCCTTTCCCCGCAGCACCTGCAACAACCGCCTTCGTGATATCGCTATGTATCACGCGTGCCTATTCCTTCAAGAAGAGGTCACGTACGTATATATACATTCTTACGTAGATGCTTATACCTCCTGCAGATGACTGTAGATACACACATATATATATTTGCGTGTCTTACGTGCCTATTCATCGGGGTCATGTACATACATATTTATATGTGTATACAGCCCCGTGGATATATCTACATGTCCTGCACATGGATATACATATATATATGTAGATCCCTGCAATGCTTGATGAGCCCCTGCGGAGCTACGTGCGACTTCTTTCTGCTGCTGCTGTTGCTGCCGCGTTGCGGCCTCCTCACCCTGTTGCTGCTGCTGTTGAGACACCCAGCACTCCTCCTCCTCCTCTCCTGCTGCTGTTGCGTCTGCTGTTTCTACCACTGCTCCTGCTACTACGTCTGCTTCTGCTGCTGCTTTCTGGCATACCTCGTGCAGCTGAACGTATGCCGCCTCGACCTCATGCGGCAACAAGTGTACCCGTCCTCTGCTGCTGCTGCAGCACTCTGCCCTCCCCTGCAGCACGTCGGCCACAGCAAACCCGCAGCGGCATCCCCGTCTTGCCGCTGTCTCCCCCGCCTTATCGACGTCCTGCGGCTGCGGGCGCGTCTTCATCTCGCAGGTGCCCAGATGAAAACCGCAGCAGCAGCAGCACACCCGTCCTCCGGCAGGCGTCACCCCACACGCTGCAGCAGCAGCAGAAGCGTCAGTGCTGCTGCTCCCTCGTCCTTGACACGCCTGCTGCTGCGGCTCCTGCCCCGGCGCTCCAGCCGCAGCAGGACCCGCAGCAGAAACAGGCGGTGGCAACGGCATACAGCCGTTCGGCAGCCCAGGGGAAGGAGGCGTGCGGTCACCGGCAGCCTCCTCGCGAAGGGCGACAGCAGCAGCAGCAACGGCGGAGGGAGCTCCCGCTGGTGCCCCAACCGCTGCTATTGTGTTGGCGTCGGCTGCTCCTTCTGACGCAACGGCAGCACCACTGGGAAGAGACGCAGCAGCAGCGGCAGCAACGGGGACGACAGCAGCAGGCGCATGAACGGCAGCACCAGACAAAGAAGACGTCGTCCCATCATATCCGGTTCCTTCTGCTGCGACGACGTCAGCAGCAGCGGCTCTTCCTCCTTCGCGTCGCACGTCTTTTTCCTCCTCTTCTTTCTCTGCAGCCGCAGCAGCAGTCACCGCAGCACCGTTTGACGTGGTGACTGTTTCTTCTTCTTCTTCCTTGCCTTCTGCTTTTAGGACCACACCAGGAAGTTCCGTAAGCAGGCCCCTTTCTGCTGCTCCACCTGTTGCTGACGCACCACCTGGAACACCCGATGCTGCCCCCGCTTCTTCTTCTTCTCGTTCTCCTCCTCCTCTACCTCTTGCTGCTGATTCTTCTTCATCTGCTGCAGCTGCCCCTCCGCGTACGGCGGATCCTCCCTCTCCTGCAGCAGCAGCAGTCTTCACCGCCAGCGACGGGTCTTTCTCATCTGCAGCAGCAGCAGCACCTGCTGCCCCACCTCCTCGCTCGCGCTCTCCCGCTGCGACGTCGCTGCTCTCCCGTGTGTCTGTTCCTCTCTCCTGCAGCTGTCGCTGCTGCTGCCTCTGCTCATGTTGCTCCTGCTGTTGCTGCTGCTGAGGCACCTCCTGCTGCTGCTGTTCTTGCTGCTGTTGCTCCACTGTCGGCTGCTGCGCCTCCTGCTGCCCCAAGACAGGCAGTGGCAGCTGCAGCAGCACCGGCGGGGGCAGTGCGGGTACGGCTGCGGGCTCCTTCACCTGCGCTGCAGATCCCGTCGCAGCGCAGTCGCTGCGCAGAACAAAGAAGCGACTGCTGCTGCTGTCTCTTGCTGCAGAAGCGCGGTGGGCCTCGAGTTTCCCAGCGTGGAGGCAGCAGCAGCAGCCACACCCTGCTCCTCCTGTTATTTGTCGTCCTTTTGCTGTTGCTGCTGCTCCTCCCTCCCCTGCTGCTTTTCCTGCAGCTGGAGCACCGGTGGAAAAGGCGCTAGCAATGCCACCTCTGCAGATGCGACATGGGCAGCACAACGCGTCGAGAATCCCCTGCTGCTCGAAGCTGCAACAGAAGCAGTCGCCCCACTCACACATACAGAAGGCAGCAGCAGCACATGGGACACGAGCTGCAGCAGCGCGGCCCACCCGCCAGCAACAGCGGCGACGCGCATGTGCGTAACAGCACGGCAGCGCACAGCAAAGGCACCAAAGGTGCTAGTAGTAATAATAATATCTAGTCATAGACAAATATATATATGTATATATATTAGCTGCCTCTGTCTCTCTGTGTGTACACACGTATGGCTGTGTCTGCATCTATATACATTAATGTACGTATATGTAGTTCTATATAGATATGAAGACGGACTGATGCACATGCATGTATATATATATATATTTGTATGCATACATATATACATATACGTGTATATATGTATGTCGCTGCCTCAGTAGCTATTTATATGTGTATACAGATGACGACTGTGTTTCTACGACGAGAGAGCAGAGGCGGGAGGGCGTGGAGGAGGAGCAGCAGCAGGAGACGGCGGCGGCGACTCCGAAGGAGAAGCAGCAGCACCTGCGACTGTGAAGGCAGCAGCGAGGGCAGCTCGGCCGCACCAAGGAGACGAGAGACAGACAGCAGTGTTGACTCTTCGAGAATCAACGAGCAGCAACTATAAAAGCAGACGAAAAAGAGGCAGAAGAAAACGCACCAGAAGGCCGCATAGATGTCGAACCAGCCACAGTGGAGAAAATGTAGCGCCAGCAGCTTTGCAACAAGCATGTCGTCTCCTTCGAGAACTCGTCTGGCACAGCAGATGCTGCTGCTGCTGCCTCGTCGAACTTTCCTGCTGCTGCTGCTGCTTCCGTTGCTGCACCAGCTGCTTCTCTGCGTTCTGCTCCTCCACGCGGGGGAAGACGCGCACCTGCAGCAGCAGTGCCGGTGCGTCCGTTGCTGCCCACCATCTCTCTCCGTACTAGCGGCAGCTGCAGCAGCAAAAGAGCGGCAGCAGCAGCAGACACTCCTTCTCCTTCTTCTTTCTCCTGCCGCGGCACTCAGGTCGCCGCTTCCTCTTCTTCTTCGTCTCCTGCTCCTGCTGCCCTCTCCTGTTGCCTCCTCCGTCATCTTCTCCTCTGCTGCTGCTGCCGCCTGCTGCTGCGGGTGCGGCCACGTCGCAGCCTCTGCTGCAGCCCCGACACGTCTTCTGCTCACGTGCTGCTGCCGCTCCTCCTCCTCTGCTGCTGCTCTCCACGCGGCGCCCACGTGATCCTCTGGAGCGCCCTCTCTCAAAGATGGCCGCTGCGCCAGCAGCAGTGCCTGCTGCTGCTCAGGGCACCCTGCTCCTGCTGCAGCTGCTTCTCCGACCGCGTCTCTCCACGCCGGCGCTTGCTCCTGCTGCTGCAGCAGCGCGTGCGTCTCTGGTACGCGTCTTCGCCCAAGAAAGGTTTCCCCTTCTTTTTCTCTCTCTCCCATGTTGCCTTCGTCCTCTTCCCCTTCTCTTCCTCCTCCGGCGCCCGCATTGCTGCTGCTGCTGCTGCTTCCCACCACCCACTGCTGCTGCGTCTCTGGCTGCTGCCTCTGCTTGTCCTCCTCCTGAACTACGTGCCCCGCAGTTGCTGCTGCTGCTGCTCTTGCCCCGCTCTCCTCACTGCCGGCTGCTGCTGCGGCCGCCGTCTGCGCCGCCGCAGCAGCAGCAATTTGCTTCATGTTCCGCGCATGCAGGGCAAAAAACAGCTGCTGCTCCGGTGGAGCCGGCAACGCACGCGTTGCTGCATCAAAGTCGCACGGCATCAACGTGTCCACACTTTTCACCAGCCCGCTAAGCAAAAGCTGCTGCTCCTTATATGCGGCAGCAAGCGACTGCGGGACGTCCAGGGCCACTACCCGCTGCTGAAGCCTCTTCAGCAGCTCTCGTACTTTCCGCGGACCCCCAGCAGCACCGGCAGCAGCAGCACCAGCAGCTGCAGCACCAGCGGCAGCGACAACGGGCGGTGGGTGTGAAGCGGCTGCGCTATCTTCACGCGTTATTGTAAGCGCACCTGCAGCAGCACTTCTTCCGCCAGCAGACGCATCCGCCCCAGCAGCACCTGAGGCAGCAACAGCAGCAACGACTGCGCTTGGTGCTGCGACTGAGGGTGGCTGTCCGTGCGAAGAAATTGGCAGATGCAGCGTCGAAGGAGAGACGAGACACGCAGGGGCGCCCGACGCATGCAGGCACGGCGTGCTCAGAAGCGACGATGAAAGGGAGAGCGGAGACGGCAGGGGGGCCGGCCCGTAGGGAGACACTGCAGCCGAAACGTGCAGAGACGAGACAGCGGTCGAGACGCCATGCGGAGACGGGGATAGGGACGGAGACAGCAGCGTCCGGGGCCCATCTTCGGGTGCAGCAACGCCTGCTGCTGCTGCTGGCAACAGCACTGCTGCCGCAGCCGCTGTTTCTGCGCCACCGCTGCCGCCGCTGCCGGTCGAGTCAGCAGCGGAATGCCGGTCTCCTTCAACAGCAGCAACACCTGGCAAACAGCAACAGCGAGAACAGCAGCAAGAAAGCAGCGTCGGCGCAAGAGAAGGCAGCAGCTACCGCAACAGCTGCAGCAGCGGCAGAAAAACAGGAGCTGCTGCAGCCCGCGCACGTTTTCAAGGAAGAAACCGCAAACTTACACCAGCGGGAGCGGGGACTGAAGCAGAACTCGCAGCGGCGACATCAGATGCAACAGAAAAGAAAAGCAGCAGCAGGAGGAAGAGGAGCTGGAGCAGCAGCTGCAGCGGGGGGACAGACAGCAAAAAAGACAGCAACAGCTCGAGCGGGACGCAGCAGCACAAAGAGGACGCGTCAAAATTTGCTGCGTCCCTCTCTCTATATACACACGTATATCTATACATAAATACACATACACTCTTAACTTACACACATACTTATGCACTGCGCCCTTTACATATATATATATATATATATATACGTATACATGCATACACATACACACGCTTAGATATGTACACACAAATATATACATTGCCTCTTCATACATATATGTATATATTTGTATACAGGAATATAAATACACGCTTACATATGGACACACAAATATATACATTGCCTTTCTATACATATACATAAATATACACATGTATAGATTCTCTATACATAGACGTACACATATATATATATATATATATATGTATTTAATTGCGAATACACAGATGGCTACACAGGTACGTACATATATATGCATACGCCGTGGAGCGCATCTCTGGAATCAGCGCAGATGCTTCCCCAAATTAGTCAGAAATATATACATACACATATATATATATATATATGTATATATATACATACGTACATGTCTATGTATGTAGAGATATGTATATATATATGTATATATATCTATATGCGCCTCACTCTCTGTACATATAATGGGGTCATACAAAGATGCACAGAGACATGTAAATATATATATATATATGTACGTATAAATATATATATATATATATATATTCGGAGAAAACTGGTGCCGGGTGAATAAGACGCCAGTGTCTGAGTTTACCGCTTCCCTCCGTCGTCGCTGTCTCGTGCTGCCGGTTTTGCCAGTGCTGCGGCTGGACGCTCTGCTGCTGTTGTTGCTGTTGCTCTTGTTGCTGTTGTTCCTGTTGCTGTTGCTCTTGTTGCTGTTGCTCTTGTTGCTGCTCTTGCTGTGAGTGCTGCTGCGCCTGTTCCCGTAAAGGGAGAAGTTCCGAGGGAAAGTTGGTGAGCACTCCTTCTGCAGCATTTCCGCATGCAGTCATCACCAGCCCCCCCGGCGCAGTTGCTGCTGCTGCTGTTGTTGCTCCTGCAGTTGTTGCTGCCGCACATGCGGTAGCTGCTATAGCTCCTGCTCCTGTTCCTACTCCTGTTGCTGCTGCTGCTGTCGCTGGCGCTGCTGCTCCTGTGGCTGTCGTTGCTGCTGTTGCTGCTGCTGATCTTGCTGCAGTTGCTGGACCGTGTGCAGGACCAGGTTCAGGTGCAGCAGGGGGAGTAACAGAGACCCCTGCAGCAACCCCAGCGGTCGCTGCAGAGGAAGGAGTAGCAGCGACAGCAGAGGAAGCCGTTGCACCGGTTGCCGCACGAGCAGCAAATGCCAGCGGAACGGAAACATGCGGCACTGCAGCAACAGCAGCGTCCCTGCCAACCGTATTCACCTGCGTAGACATAGAGTCTTCTGCGTCGGCTCTGCTGCTGCTTGCGAGAGAGGAACAGAAACTCTCTGCGCTGCTGCTGGTGCTCCCCACGCTGCTGCTACTACCGCTATTGCTTGCACTTCCGCTGCTGCTGCCGATGCTTGTGCTGCTGCTCGTCGGAAGAACAGAAGCGTGCGATCCCTCTGCGCCAGGTTCGCCGCTGCTGCTCCTGCAGGCCACGCCGGCGGACGCGTGGCCCGTGCTGACGGCGACGACGCTGTCGTTTGACGAGAAGAGCCTTGCTGCTGCAGTTCGCTCTGCTGCTGCAATTGGCTCTGCTGCTGCAATTGGCTCTGCTGCTGCAATTGGCTCTGCCGTATGGCTGCTGGCTGACGCTGCAGCTGTAGCGGGAGCAGCAGCAGCAGCACCCCCCGTCCCGCCCCCCCCTGCGGTGTTGCTGTTGCTGCCGCTGTCATTTTCCTTGGCACTGTTGCTCTCCGCATGCGCGCCGTCTCCGGACCCAGCAGCAGAAGAACAGCGGGAGGAAGGGGCTGCAGCACGCGCAGCAGATTCCGTAGCAGCACGAAGAGGAGAAGAAGCAGCAGCAGCAGGTGTCCGCACTGCAGGCAGGGACTCTCCTCCGGCAACAGCCGCAGCTACGCCGCACAGAAGTTGCTGCCCTTGCTGCTGCTGCTGTTGCGTGGGTTGCTCCTTCGCCTCCGCTGCTGCAGCTGCTCGAATTTCGTCCTTCGTCTCCTGCGGGACGTACGCCAACAGCAGTGGACAGCGACCATACATCAACGTTTTACACACATATATATATGTATATATATATATAGATAAACATGAGCCTTATACATGTATGTGTAGCATATGGATATACGTCAACCTTATCCACACGCAGGTATATATACGTGTAGAGAGAAATATAAGCTGTATATATATACACATATATATATATATGAATGGGTAGCATATGGATATACGTCAACGTCATACGCACATGAATATATATATCGTATATACGGGTACAAATACATGTAATATATACGTATGTGTGATAGATGGATATTGATCCTTACACCTCTACATATGTGTACATTCTTTACATATATACACATAGTAATATATATATATATATTCTCCCTATATATATATACGTATCTATTTTCGTAGATGTATGCATGCAGTAGGCAAAACGAAGGCTGCCTGCAGATATCCCTGTCAACGCGCATACGCACGTATACACACAGGTCGACGCAGCTTTCTCTTTCCTGCAAATATATATATATATATATCTATATGTATTGCATGCGCATATATGTATGTGTATATACTATAGGCACGTACATACATGCATTTATATATTATAGCCACCTACATGCATATACATATACATATATACAGATCTAAGGCACCTATTTGCATATATATATATATACATATCACACGCACCTAAATATATATCATAGGCATCCGCGCCTACGTATATATACACATATATATATACATACATACATACATACATACACGCATGCATAGAGGCCCTGCGTCTGCGAGTGAGAGCAGGAGCCGCAGCACTGGCGCAAGAATAGCAGCAGGGTCAAGAAAGAAGCAGACGCTGAGAGCAGCAGCGCAGCAGCACGCGCGCAGCAGCAGCAGCACGAAGCCCCCGCCGGCGTCATTCGCAGCAGCAAGGGGCAGCAAATGAGTGACAGAGCAGCTTCCTCTCCGTAGCACAGCAGCAGCAGCATTCTCGGACTTCTGCGGCAGCAGGACAACGCCTCTAGGCGAAAGGCAGCAAAGGAATGAGAGAGGCCAGATCGCCGCGCTGCAGGAGAGCAGCAGCAGCAGCAGCAGGACGTCTTGTGCGCGTATGAGGAACAGGAAGAAGCGTCGCGTCGCAGCAGCACCACCAGTTCGGGAAAGCGACACAGGGAAGGAAACGAAAGGAACGCACCGCGATGACGTCGAGGAGAAGATTTAAATTTCTCGTGATTTCGTAGCAGCTTTTCCGATGTCTCTTGGTAGCCTGGACGACTTCTTCGTAAAGCGCAGCAAGCGGCTGCTGCCGGGAGGTGGCTGCAGCAGCAGAGACCTGCGCGACCCACCGCGGCTGTTTCTCGCTGAACGCGTCTGCTGCTGCGTCGCCTTCTTCTTCTTCTTCTTCCTCTTCCTCTCCTTCGCTATTCTGTTCTTCCATCTTCCCCCGTGCTGCTGCTTCATGCTGCCGCTGCTCTCTTGCAGACCCGCTGCTGCTCTCGCGTCCCGTCCTGTCCCAGCAGTTCGCTGCCCCTCGCCTTCCGCTTCTTCCTCCTTCTCCACCACCAGCTGCTGCTGCTACTGCAACACCTGCTGCTGCGGTACTCTCCTGAAGGCGGGCATCGTTCAACAGCGCAGCACCATCGCCAGTCGCAGAGAGACGCCCGCTGCCACTTGCTGCTGCTCCCACTCCCAGGGAAAGCTGCAGCGGTGGGTATTGCTGCTGCTGTTGATACTGCTGCTGCTGCTGTTCGTCTTCCTGTTGTTGCTGCTGCGGTTGCACGAGTGCTTCATGCTGCTGCTGCTGTTGTGGCTGCTGCCGCCGGTCTTGTTCGGGGTAGTGCTGCTGCTGCTGCTGTGGGGAGGCTGCAGCAGCTGGTGGGGGGAGCAAGGCAGCTGCAGCAGGTAAGGAAGCTCCGGAAGGAGCGGCGGTTGGTGCTGGCGGCGCTGCAGCAAAACCAGCAGCAGAGAGAGGGACCGACGAGGAAGAAGAAAGGGACTGTGCGCGGAACGACATCGACGCACCTGTGGCTACAGAGCCAGCAGCAGCAGCTGGAGCAGCAGCAGCAGCAGCTGGAGGAGTAGGAGGAGGGAAAGCGACAGCAGCAGCAGACACAGAACGGGCAACAGCACTGCCACCAGCACCAGCGGTCGGAGGACAGCCTGCGTTCAAGGACGACAGAAAGTAGTTCCCTCTGCTCGGGTCAAACAGCAGCGAAGAAATCTCGCAGAAATGACGCTTCCTTCTCCCCGTGCGACCCCCGCAGCGGCACCGGCAGCCGCAGCAGCACATATACGGTTCAGTGCACCTCCCCGTCCCACCACTGCAGCAGCTGCTGCTACTACTGCTCCCGCCGCTGCCGCTGCTCCTCTGGCTACTACTGACGGTGTTGCTGCTGCTGCTCCGGGCGTTGCTGTTACTGCTGCTGCTACTGTTGCTGCTGTCGCCCCTCCTGTGGCACGTGAGAGCCTCACTTTCTCTGCAAAAGTGGACGTCTGGACCTCTCCTGCTTCCGTCTCCCCCACTGCAATTAGCCTCGACGCCGCCGCTGCTGCTCCCCTGCTGTGCTTGGTTGCTCAGATACCCGCTAGTGCTACTGGTGCTTCCTGCCAGTCCACCTCTGCTGCAATGGCCTGCGCCAGCTCTGCTGCTGCTGTCGCTTGTCTGCCCACTGCTGCTGCTGCTGCTAACGCTTGACAACAACGTGCTGCTCCTCCACGTAGGTTCCCCGCTGCCCCCTCGAGCTACTTCTGTCGCTGCGGTGGCTGCTTCGCTTGCCGCTTCAGTTGCAGCTGACCCGTCTCGCGCTGCTACCGGATCCTGGGCTGCTGCTGCACCTGCTACTGTACCACTTGTTGCTGCCGGTTGTCCTGCTACTGCTGCGGCTACTTCTTCAAGTGCAGGGACGTATCCCCTGGCCCCTTCTTCGTGAGAAGGGGAGAAGGCAAACGACAGACTTCTCGTCTCCTGCTGCTGCTGCTGCTCCTGCTGCCTGTGTTGCTCTTGCTGCTGCACGGGGTGTCGGGTTGCCCATATATTGCCAGCCGCGACACCCGCGGAAGGACAAGAACTCGTCGACTCGAGCACAGCAGGAGCAGCAGCAACAGGAGCAGCAGCAGAAGCACGTGCGGCTACTGCTGCAGCGTCAGGAGCAGCCGCAGACGCTGCAGGCGCGGGAGAAGAAAGAGACGAAGTGGGAAGTAGAGCTGCAGACGCGGCGTCGAAGGCGGCCCCAGCAGCAGACTGCTGTGCTGCTGCAGATGCACGCGGTCCAGCAGCAGCAGGAGCACGAGCAGCAGCAGCGGCAGCAGCGGGAGAAGACGCGGAAGCGGAAGACTCTGCGGCAGCCTGGCAGGCGGCTGCAGCCGCTGCAAACGAATCGTCTGCGGCAGCAGCAGCCGGAGCGTCGCCAGAGGAAAGTGGGAATGCAGAGAAAGCTGCGGAAGGAAGAGGAGGACGAGGAGGAGCAGTAGCAACAGCAGCACTTCCCGCCGAAGAAGAGAGCACGGAGGAGAGAGAAGAAGGAGCAGCAGCAGCAGCAGGAGCAGGAGCAGCAGCGGAAGAAGCCGAGGCAAGCGAGACAGCAGCAGGAGAAGACGCGTCAGCCGGTTGCGGTGAAGCAGCAGCCGCAGCAGGAAGAGCAGCAGAAACAGAGCGACGAGCAGGAGCCTCGGAAGAAGACTGAGAGGGAGAAGTCTCTGCAGCTGCTGCAGTGCCTTGATCCCAAGTCCTTCCGATAGCTGCTGCAGCAACACCCACACACGCACTTCCTCCCTTTCCACTTCTCTGAGAAGAAAAAGCCGATTCTTCGTGTGTGTGTGTGTGCATGCATGTGTACGTATGTGAGTACGTCTCTGCAAGATCCCGCGCGTTAGCAGCACCAACGTACAGAGATATCCCCACGTATATATATGGCTGCACGCATCCCACCCACCCCTACATATACCCATGCGTATTTGGTCGTTATACACATACATACATACGTGGTGTGTGTATTTATGCACACGCGTATACGTCTACACCTCTATTCATATATGTGGCGTGCATACGTACGTAGACGTGTACACGAATATACATATATATACATATATATATATATATATATATATATATATGTATCTACGTGTGGCATGTATATGAATGTAGACGTGTACACGAATATATACATTATATATGTGTGTGTATCTACGTATGGCATGTATGTAGACGTGTACACGTATATATATATATATATACGTATGGTGTGTATATGTATGTACGCGTGTATACGCCTACATATGTACTGCGTGTATGCGGATGTAGACATGTACACGCCTACGTATATTTGGCGTGTATACATATGGAAAGAGATAGCATATACACACCAACTAGTATATATGCATATATATATATATATATATATATGTACACGGTTCAATACGCCCATACATATATACACACACCAGGTACACAGGAATATGTATATGCTCATTCGCAGCGGATACATATATATATATATGTAGATAGATTTCTGCATATAGATTTGCATGGATATATACATGTGTACGTATGCAGGCCACACATACGGGCACACGGAAGAGGCGCGCTGCCGGCGGCGGCTTGGGGCCTTGCGGAGGCGCGCGTGGCAGTATGACACACCGGCCTGCTCAGGCAGAGGACCAGATATGTACGTTCCTCTATGCATGCGCGAACGAGCTTCTTCTGAGACGGACAGCAGCGGAGAAATGCTCCTTCTTATTGACGAAAAAATGGACAGACTCACACAAACACATCCACACGTATACACAGAAGGATAGAGTGGCAAGCCTACATACACAGGAGACACATACACATGCATACGCGACTGCCCTGCAGGTCCGCAAAAGAAGCTAACACGCTCATGTATGTATATATATGTATACATTCATATATATATATATATGTATACGCGTGGGGTGGCATGCGTACATACACATATGCGACTGACGTCCACGCCCACCAAAGAGCGTGAACAAGCTCACATATATCTATGTATGTGTACGGTGGCAGGCGTACATAGAAGGCACACAGAGACATATGCGACTCACCTGCCGGCCCGCCAACGAAAGGCATGGCGAGAGAGGGCTGCCAGCGCCGCGGTGTTGCTGCCTCGGCTGCGCGACGGGGTCGGCGTGGGCTGGTGATGGAGGCAGCAGCTCGGAAGCTGCCCTCTCTTACTCCTTTCCTCCTCCTGCTGCGCCCGCTGCTGCTGCTGTGCCTGCTGCTGCTGCGCCCGCTGCTGCTGCTGCGCCTGCTGCTGCTGCGCCTGCTGCTGCTGTGCCCGCTGCTGCTGCGCCCGCTGCTGCTGCTGCGCCTGCTGCTGCTGCGCCTGCTGCTGCTGCGCCTGCTGCTGCTGCGCCTGCTGCTGCTGCGCCTGCTGCTGCTGCTACGGCTGCTGCTGCGCCTGCTGCTGCTGCTACGGCTGCTGCTGCGCCTGCTGCTGCTGCTACGGCTGCTGCTGCGCCTGCTGCTGCTGCTACGGCTGCTGCAGCTGCTGATTCTGTAGGCGCTGGGTCTTTCGGCTGCAGTGTCAGGTGCCGCTGCTGCTTCTGCGGCTCCTGTACAACGCGTGCTGCTTCTCCGGACAACAACGCGGACTGCCGAGGTCAGCTGGCCGCTCTCTCTCTCTCTGTCAAGAGCTGTCACGCGCGCGCGGGCGAGTGCTACTGTTGCTGCTTTTGTCTGGTCCTCCTCCCCCTGCACAACTCCTCCTGTTGTCCCGCTGCTTCCTCTTCCTCTGCTGCTTCTTCGTTACGACGCCGCTGCGCCTTGCTGCAGCCCCCTCCCCGTCTGTGCGCCTCCTGCTGCTCCACTTCTTCTTCTTCTCCGTTGCCCACTGCTGCTGCGCCTCCTCTCCTCCGCGCTGCTGTTGTCCCTGCTGCGCCTGGACTGATGTCGCCTTCCTCCGCTGCTGCTGCTGCTTTTCCTGTCGCTGTCAATCCCCCTGCTACTCTACACTTCTGCTGTGACTCTCGCTGCCACACTCTGCCCCTACGCGTGCTGCTGTTGCTGCTACCGCTGCTGCTGCGGCTGTCGCTGTTGCTCGTGTCGCTCTCTCTCTGCGGGTCCCCTGGTCCTACCGCTGCTGCTGCTGCTCCTGCGCAGGAGCGGGAGGATGTTCGCGCGGTGTTGGCCGTTTCTTCTCTTCGTCAACTCCCCACAAACTCTCGGTTCCGAATACGCAGACACGCACACACCCCCAAGCACTGCATGCCTGAAGTTTTTTCTCTTCTATGTACTTCTCGATATCTGCCTACGTGCGACCTCCTCAGAAACGTCAGTCCACTCCCTGTATCCATATAAGTGTACCTCTATTTATATATATGCATACATATATATAGTCAGTCTCCTCCCGAGGCGTATGTGAGTGTACGTATATATATGAATGTATATATGTATATTTAAGCGGACAATTAGCGGTACTGCTCCACAAGTCCTTTACCGGTTGTCTATATACACCAAGACACTCACACATACGTATATATATCCACACCTACGTATTAACAAACATATATATATATGTGCATTTGGACATATTATAAGTGTATGTACGTCTACACATATATAGATATATATATGTGTAGAGCTGGCAGTGGATGCGTGTGCCAACGCGTGTGTGGATAAACGACGAGGGTAGGCGCGTCAGAGAGTCTCTTGCACGCCGTGCACAGCAGAGAGCGGCAGCTGCAGCAGAGCGCGGCGAGGGACGCCTGTGTGGTGGGCGAGCAGCAGCAAACTGCAGACGCACCCAGGAGTCCCCACCCCGAGGAGCAGCAAGCACGCGTCCAGCAGCAGCAGCGGGGCAGCAGCTGGGCAGCAGCGAGCGCACGTGCAGCGGCCACACAGCTGCAGCGCGAGGCAGAGGCGGCCACGCAAGACAGCGCCGACCCAAAAGTCGTGCCGAAAGGAGGAGTCCGGCGAAGAAGAAGTTCGAAGTTTGCCTGCTGCTGCTTTCTTCCGTCGGCTCTTCCTCGCTAAAAGAGGAGGGGCACAGCGGCGCTTTGTCGCTTCTCTATCTGTCCTCTCCCACCTGCGTCCGCACTCCCCACGTCCCCCTACACGACTCTCCTGAGGACAATCTGCTGCACCGAGGCACATATACGAGGACGGCCCATCTTCATAAGTTCCGCAACTTTGTAGCGGAAAGCACACCTACATACACAGATGGCCATACACAATATCTACCAGGCGACATAGTTAGATAAAGATCTATCTATCTATATATGTATTTGCTTGTATACACAGACGGCCACACATCATCTACCCCAGATATAGATATACATGTTAGGTGGGTAAACACGCCTGTACGTATGTGCATATATATATATATATGTACGTATATCCGGGAGATGATGAGGCAGGATGCGGCGAGTGTAGGAGCCGGTCCTGGGCAGCACAGAGACACCTCACCGAGGGAGAGGCGGCGGAGACACCGACACACACCACACGCGTTTAGGTACAACATACGCTGAAGAGACTCGCCTTCTTCATTTGTGTAGACCCAACAACGCAGCTGCAACATTCCTCTATTATACGAGTTGAAAACAGCAACTTCTTCACGAGAGTTACACACACACACACACCACGTCGAACCAGAACAGCCGCGTGGTGGTCGGCGTCGCGTACACGTGCTCGTCTTCCACGCGGCGCTGTTAGCTTGCCCTTTCTTCTTCTTTTGAAGGATACGCAAATATCTTGTCAACCGGAGAGATACTTCTTTCCCCATATATGTATATGTGGATGTATACATATACGTATGGGAACATCTATACAGTGGCATTCGTACTGAGTACACGTAGACGTCCACGTGTATCTACGGACGCGCGCGCAAAACCGTACATTACATGTATACACATATATATACCGAAACACATATATACGCATGCAAATATATATGGATGTATAGGTATGCCGGTAGATGTGTAGACACAGACACACACACACACACACAGATATATGGATGTTCTTGCTGGTGGGATAGAGAGACATTTGCTGTGCGGACAAAAATCCGCCAGGAAGTGAGAGGTGTCCGCTGGAAAGACGTCGCAGAGGATTTTGGCCTGCCGGCTGCCCCCCGGCCTCGACCGCTCTACTAAAAATTAATACACGAAAACGCGAACTGCAGTGCCCTACTTTCCGGCGAGTGCGGCGCCCTCGTACTGCGGAACAGCTGCAGCAAGCATCTGCTTGCCGTCTGTGAAGCCCTGCCGCTGTTGCTGTCGCGTGGCCAAATCTGCTGCTTCTGTGGCTGCCGCTGCCGTTCTCTCCTCGCCCTCGCCAGCTGCTGCTTCTGGAACTACTCTTGCCGCTGCTGCCGCTGCGTGGCTGCCTGCAGCTGCTTCAGTTCCCCTGCCGCTGCTATCTCTCTCGCTGCTGCAGCTGCTGCGCTGTTCAACCGCGTTCTCGGTGCTACAAATGCCGCAGCAGCTGCTGCTTCTTCTGCCGCGCGTGTGGAAGCAGCAGCGGCAGGGGAGGTCTTCTTCTGCCGCTGCTGCCGCTGCTGCTCCTCCTGCGGCCGCAGGACGTCCGTATCACACACGCCTGCTACTTGCCTTCCCTACTCTACACGGTTTCCTCCTCTTGCTCTTCCTCTTTTTAACGGTTCTCCTTCAGGGAAGAGCTGCCGCTACCGCTGCAGCACAACGGCCACGGTCCTCGGCTACGGTGTCTGTACACCTCAACAACGACGACGACTCTGCGCAGCAAAACACAGATGATCCACACGCACCAGCGCACGACACGTAGTATCCTGCAGCCTACCTTGCATCTTGGGAATACGGCTTGTAAAGGAAAAAGCGAAGAGGGAGGCAGCAGACGGTGTAGGCGCGGGAGACAGGAAAGATCAACACAAGCATGAGGATGAGGTCTGGCTGGGAGAAGAGAAAGACTCGGTTTTATACACATGGAAGAACTCGCCAGTTCCTCTCGCCGCCTATCAACTAACTCTCTACTCTTCTTCTCAAAGTGGTGGTGCCACCCGTGGCTGTTGCTGCAGCTGCTGTGCTGCTGCCCCTGCTGCTGCTGCTGTGCTCCTGCTGCTGCTGCTGTGCTGCTGCTGCTGCTGCTGTGCTCCTGCTGCAGCAGTTGTGTCGCCCGTGCTGCGCCGGTGCCCCCGCGATGCTGTCGCCGGTATCGCCGTTGCTGATGCTGTGTTGCAGCTCCTATGAGGTGTCGCGCTTGTTGCGCTGCAGCATCAGTGCGTGTTCCGCTGAACACTTCCGTGCAGCAGTTGCTGGTGCTACTACCAACTTTTGACAGTCCTCCTTCGGTTCTTCATACTGCTGTTTCTCCTGCTGCTGCGCTTGGCCCCTCTTTTTTGCGTCTCTGCGCTGCTGCTCTGCCAGTTGCTGCTGCTTCGTGAGTGTCTCGGCCCCGGCACGGCCACCGCACACAAGCCACGTGCTGCTGCTACTGAAGAGCTCCCCCTGGTGGTCCCTCCTTGCTAGTAGGTAACGTGCCACCGCGTACGTCGAGTCCATCCGTGCGAACACACAAAAAACACTAGGCAGTAGCAGCACCTTCTCCTTCCTCACAACGCCTTCCTCCACCGGGCAGTGCCCGTCGATAATACTACGGCCGCGCAGAGCAGCTGCGCTATCGCGAACGTCGCAGCGTGGCTGCTGCTAGATGGATGCAGTGGCCACTCTGCAGCCGCGGCAGCTAACGCGCGCAGCGCAGCGCAGCATCACAACAGCGGCACCACGCGACGCCAGAAACACACACAACGCAACCGTCAAAAAAGGAGAGAAAAGCAAAGACAGCAGAACCAACAGACGGCGTGAGCTTGCGTAAGTCATGCGACATCACCCCCCTGCGCAGCCGCCCTTCCTCAGGCTGGCGCTGCGGTGGCTGCTGCTGTTGCGTCACTCGTCTGCCCTGCTGCCGTCGTAACGCGCGGTTCTCCCGTCGTTGCTCCTCATCATTCGCCGGCGGGACTTACTTTTGCTTGTGGTCACGACGCAAAGGATGCACGGAAGTGGGATGAGCCTGCCGGAGAAGGCGTCCTGAACTTCCTCCGGCAGCAGGTCTCGGCGCGTACCCGCTGCTGCGTTGTCACTGCTGCTGTTCTTCTGTGGTGTTTCTGCTTCTGCTGTGTCGCCGCCCGTGCTTCGCCGCTGCTGGTACGAACGCTACGGGATGCCCCCTTCCACAATACTGCTGCTGCTGTTTCTGTTGCAGCTTCCGCTCCTCCTGCGAGTGCCGGCCGCGGCTGGCTGCCTCCTCTTCCTCTCAGTGTCTCCTACACTGCTCCTCCTGCGGCTACGCTACTCCCTGCTGCAGCTGGGGATGCTGCTCCAGTGCCTTTGGGCTGCTCGTGTTGCTGTGCACAAGAAGAGTGCTGTGTTCTTCAATGCAGCGCGCACGACAGCATTCGTTAGCTGCCGCCCGAAGGTTCGTCGCCGTGCTCCTGTGCTACAGCTGCGCTGTGTCGTTAAATGTTGCCGCCGCTCTGTTGTTGCGGCTGCTACGAGGCACCTCCCCTTCCTTCTACGCGTGCTGCTGCTGCTTGTTTCTCGCCCTAGTGCGAGCAGAGCTACTGCGTCATGTGGTGCTCCTACACAATGACGAAAAGCGTCGTCGGGCTGATGCTGCTGCTGCGTGTCGTAATAGGCCGGGACTGCGCTGTCGCTATCTGTGTTGCTTCGGGAACGGTCCGTCCTGCTGGTGCTCTGCGTATGCTTTTTCTACCGAAGAAACGGGAACAGCTGGCGCGAGGGATGCAGCACTGGTCTGCGCCTGCTCTCCTGCTACGACGACTACTCTCCTGCGCGTCTGGCGCTCTTCTCTGTGCTGCTGTGCTGCTGCTGCTGCAGCAGTGTTGCCGCTGCTCCTGGTTCTGCCGCTGCTCCAGCAGATGCGCGTGGTTCTTCTTTTAGAAAGGAAGGGCTGCTATGGCTCCTGCGGCAGCTGCTGATACTGCAAGTGCTGCTGCTACTGCTGATAGTGTTGCCACTACCGTTGTTTTATAAGCCACCGCTTCGTGTCATGTTCCTGTGCCGGGGGTGACGCCGCAGAACGAGCGGCTAGTGCAGCTGCTGCTGTGCGGCGGTGCTGCTGCACCGCGCGAGCGCGCCCCTCTGTATATCGGCTGCAAGAGCAGCAGCAACGGAAGGAGGACGAGATAGCTGAGAGGGAGAAGATGGGAAGCCCAACAATGACTGAAAGACCGAGAAACACTTTTGAAGTGTAAGGAAAAAGATAGCAACTTGTAAAGGACGTGTTTCTTTCGCCGACACTGCCCTCGCACGCAACCCACCCCTCCTGCTGCTGCGACCACTACTGCTGTAACCAAACGACGCGCTTTCTCTACCGCCGCTCCTCGCGGAGAAGCCTGCTGCCGGTGCTGGTGGCTGGTGCTGCTGTTCGCCACAACGTCATGCCCGTGCTGCGCTGCTCGTTCAGCATTGCCCCTTCGCGGCTCCGCGGCTGGGCATGGCTCCGCTACCACTACGTATTGGTCGTGACAGTAGTCATACGAACAGTACAGTAGTTCTTACTGAAGCGTTCTAGTAGGGGATTCGGCGGTGGATATTAAATGTATTAGAGTAGCTGTAATGCTGAGAGGACGGGCGTACGAGTAGTATTTCCACGGTTCGTGGAGAGAAGAGAGGGGTAGCCGCGCCTTGTGTGGACAGACTGAGTCTATTTGATTCGAGATGGAGAGAGCAGTATCGTACCTGCGGTACGTGAAGGGACCGCCGCGCGGTGTTGTGGAAGCAGCAACAGCACCGGAAGCCGAAGCTGCTGCGCTCCTGCTGTTGTGCGTCGTAGCAGCAGCATCAGTAGCAGTAGCAGGGGAGCAGAAGCGAGAGAGATAAAGCGGGGGACCCGCAGGGCGACACTAGAACTGGTAATAACAACAGCAGGGGCATAGGAGGAGGGGGACAGGTGCTGAGAGATAGATGCACCAGATGCAGGAGGAGTCGACGCAGATCGTCCGCTTCTGTTTGTGGGTGATAGCTCCATGTGGCGGGGTGACGTCGCATTTGTTGCTGTTTTGACGACACGGGCTGCCTCTGCGGCGCTGCGTTGCCACAGATGTGTGTGTCGGCTGGACACTGTCTGCTTGCTTCCAGCCCCAAATGGAAGCAGTAGTTCTTCGATGAAGCAGCACAAAACATTCGCACACACACAGTAGCTGCCAGCCGTTTGGCTTCTTCCCAGTACTGCTGTTAATGATAGTGCTGCGGCGTCCGCCAGGAGTCCTGCGTAGGCGGCCAAAGGATAGGGGGACACGCATGGCGTGCTTATGAAGATAGAGGGTGGCAGAACCTTTTGAGTCTGGGGGCAACGGCATTTGAAACGATCTGCGTTGGATGGTGCTCGCTGCTTCTCACCGGTGCTGCTGCTGGCCGTCCGGCTTCTGCCGTGGACGGAGCTGCGGCAACATTGAAAGCTGCGCATTCGGGCCTACACATACAACCGCTGGGCCCTCTGCACCTGCCTGTGGAGTCCTTTTGCTTCTGCTGCTCCTCATGTTGTCTTCGTCGTCGTAAGGCGTTAAGGTTGCCGCTGCTCTGTGTTGTTCTGCGCTCAGGTGCTGCTCTTTTTGGTGCTGCTCCAGCTGCTGGCGAAGCACACGCAGACGCTCAAGATGCAGCCGCTGCTGCAGCTTCTAACGGGGTGCTATAGTGCAGCTCCTCCTTGCGCTGTTGCTGATCGTACCCCTGGTGCTGCGTGTGGTGGCTGTTAACATGTCCTGTTCTTGCTGCCGGTGCTTTTGCTGCGTCTGCTGTTTCTAGTGATACTCCTGCCTTCGTCGCTGCTGCTGCTGGTGCTCCTCTACCTTCTAGCGCAGCTTTTTTCTGTTCTCGCTGCTGCATCGTCTGTCCGGAGTATGTGGGAGTGCTGCTGCTTGTGAAGCGGCTGCACATCACCAGAGATCTTTCAAGAGGAAAGGTCTAGCCCGAACAACTGCCTTGCTGGTGCGCTTGGTTTCGTGCTGCCGTAGCTGCTCCCGGTACTCTGCCACGGGTACTTCGTTGCTGGTGTTCGTGCGGGTGCTGCTAGCGCTTTGCTGCGACTCGAGTGTTTCTGCTCTTGCTGTGCACCTGCGCTCTTGTGCTCCTGCTGCTGCTGACGTTCTGCCGGACCTGCTGCTACTTCATCGAGAATCCACTGCAGGCAAACTTCGAGCATCGTACGTTGTGCGGCCGTACGTAGAACAGCTAACAGCATACGTAGCTTGCATGCGAGGTGGCTGGCACGCCTTACACGCCTTCGCGTGCACCTACACAGCTTCTGTGGCTGCACCTACACAGCTTCTGTGACTGCACCTACACAGCTTCTGTGGCGGCTGCGCAGAACTCTTCCTCTGCTCTATCACATGCTACGCTTGCTCTGCGGGATTTATTCTCCATCCTCTTTTGCTGGGTATCGCTCTACCTATTGAGGTATGCTGTTGCTGCCCTTGATGCGGCTGCTGGCAGGGCTACTGGTACTGCAGCTGCTCTTCGCGGTGGGGGTGCTGCTGTTGGTGCTGGCTCTCTGGCTACTGCTCCTGTTGTTGCTTCTGCAGCCAGTGCCACTGACGCTCTCGCTTAGTGCCACCTAGCGGAGGCATCTGTGGTGGTGCTTCGTAGAAGCGACGAGTAAAACAGCGCCATAGCCACCAGCGGCAGGCGTCACGTCAAAGTGAAGCAGAGGCAGAACCAGCGCATGATGACAACGAAATATCTGACGGACGGATCATCACGTAAACGGCGTGCAGCCTGATACTCTATCACGTGGTCACGCATTTTCATAGCTAGAGAGGCAGCAGGTTCTTTCAGCACGTACGTACACGTTCGCTGTCCCCGCTACACAAAAGGGGACGAATCAAGAGATATTGTCGTATACTGTCACCCAGGAGGACGCATCGTATGAGCGCAGTGTGCCAGCAGCATACACCTACCAGAAACGTTATAAGGATCATCACAAATTGAAGTTCTCTAGCTTTTCTGTTTCGTAGTACTCTTCGCAGTGCGAAGTCTGAAACGTCGAGTAGAGATAGTGTACGTGTGTGTATGTACATACAGCTGTACTTGTGTTACTTTCTGCAAAACCATGGTGTCAAACGACGACGCAGACGACGAGTGGTCGAGAAATCTAGCCTTCTTATCATTTTCACTGTTGTGACCATCGTGTGGGTAGGATACCGCACTGGTTTGCGACTGTCGGCTTTTGTGTGAATACGTCGCTGGGCGCCTTCGCAAGAAATCCTCACCGCCACGCAGGCGCAAAAGAGCACAGGTGTGTATATTTGTTCGTACCCTGCTAACACCGTTGTCCTGTCAAGACACTGTAATGCAGAGGCGTTGGAGCGCAAGCGTATATACTCTACTAATAACGTTGCAAGGATATCATCACATTGACGTACGGTTCTACCACAGCGCAACTACATGGAAAAGTACAACTGAAACCGTATAATGCATTGCAAACAAGTAGATGGCGAAACAGATCAGGATGTGCCTAGTGGCGCGACCACACGGTACAGAAGAGATAGACATGCAGTTTCGCCACAATTACGCGCACACGTGTGCGTGTGCTCCTTGCCAACAAAGACGCCGAGCCAAATATTCACGACAATGTGAGTCAGATGTAGGAAAGCGTCTACCGTCGGGACTCCACAGTCTTGAATGTTTGGAGGTTGCTACTCGCACGAGAGAACCAACAGCCTAAATCACAGAAAGTTGTAGTTCGATGGAGAAGTTAAACAGACTTACACGCACATTCTATGCTGCTGTGACGGTTGCACCTTGATGTCGACAGCAGTGTAGACAACTTATGCACAAGAACCCGTTCACAGCCCAGCACACTCAGGAGTTACCTCACGGTGCGGTAGTCAGGGTGTACTGGGATGAGTTCGCAGGGAACCAACCAGCAGCGTGTTCTTCCGTGTCTGTGCCCCTGAGTTGGTCTTGCGACGGGCCGCTGTATGGTGATCTGAAGAAGTCCTAAAGGTAGTATACAAGGCAGAAGACAGTCTGAAACCGCGTGTCATTCGTGCGTGCATTCTGCTTGCGCAGATAGGGACTGCCATAAACTGCCCCATTCGTCTGAGTGTGTGATGGCCACGGTGCTCAGTGAAGCGGCCTTACAAGATAGGAACGACGATAGCAGTGCGGCCTGTGTTGCAGTAGCTGTGGTAGTCGTAGGAATACTGGCAACAGTCTCAACAATATTTGACAAAGTTGTTATAGAAGTAGTGACATCAGTAGTAGTTGTTGTTCTGAGTTCTGTTGTCCTACTTTGCGTACGGTTTTGCGTTCCAAAGTCACACTAGAACACAACAGTTCAGAACCGTCCGAACGGATAGAAGGAGTCGGCCACATGTCTAACACATGCACGTAGAGATCCGAATATATGTCATTCAGAAGTGAACGCGTGTATGTCTACAAGTATGTATGTGTGCGTCTTGAATGTAATGCTTCGTATGACTGTGGCATTGGCATCTCACAATAGAATACCCGTGAATCCCACTGGGAAAGTGTTAGCTCTCCCAGTTCACACTGATAAGCACACGCGTGCGAGCATGCATACATGGACTGTGGTCCTAAGACCACTGTCTTGTTCACATGGACCTCATGGACCTTTGTCTCTCTACATACATGTGTGTAAGTACACGCACGCGTTCACTTCTAAGGTACGAGTATCCAAGAGATCGTGCATGGTATGACGGTTAGTGCGTGAAGACACGGGATTCACACCTGTTCTGCATACGTGCACATATATGCTAATGTATACGTACATCTATACATCTGTGTGTCTAGCAGTTGTTGTTGTGTAGATTTCAGTAGATGCACGTATTGGTAGCTCTCCACGGAACTGCAATATACGACGCATACATGCATGATTTAGAGGTCATGGAGTCCACGACAGAGCTTTTGTGGTAATCTTTTAAATGACTCACACTCGTGTCGCCGATGCATTGATACATAGTGTGTGTCCAGGTGTAAGTTTTTCGTTCTCCTCCGCATACACATGTATTTTTAGACATATGCGCGTACACCTGCCTGCCGTAGAACATATATCGGAGCTACGATGTAGGCGAGTGAAAAGCAAAAGCAGCCTTGTTCCTGAAGTTCAGTGAAATTGCTCAGTGAATTTTAGATCAGAGGAGCACCGAATATCTCCCAGTTCTCCAGCTTATTGAGCACTATTGTATGAATACTGAGCAGGGGAAAGCAAGTATAAGAAAAGTGGCATTTCCGGTTCAGTAGAATTGCTATTATATCACGAAGCCTCCTCCTGCCTCACTGCCCCAGGCGTCCTGCATAGAGCTCAGATGACAGAGAGCGAAAAAGGCTTTTCATCGACTGTCTAAATCTTTATTGTGTTGTCTCGGAGACACGAAGGTAAGGTTCTTATCCACGTGATGTTTCATCCTTGATGCGCAAACTCCGCGAGAAGGACGCGGACAAAAAAAGGGTTGCTGCTGTGGTCCTTCTGTGAAGAGCGGCTGGAAGAAGTGGAGAGATTTCTTCTTTGTAACCTTTGTTGTCGTTAGCTGTCTTCCGTTTAATGACGAGAGAAAAGGTTCCCTAGTGCCGTGTGGGTATGGAAACTAAGTTGAAGAGAAGAAGTACCTTTTTACTTTCCTTGAAATATGGAAGGGATGAAGATGGGAGGAACAAGAACTTTTCTCCCACCAAGCTTCTGCGTGCTAAGTGCGTAGATGACAAGCAGACGTCAATTACAGCTGTACTGCAGGTTCCTAAAAGTTAAGTTAAGGAGGAAATGCTTTTTGGGCTGTAGTAGGATTGGTTTGTGATTAGTGGGTACGTAGGACGGAAAACAAGGTCTCGGTCTGTCAAAGTCGAATTGACGGGGTATTACTGCTAAACAAACGTTTAAATGAGAAGAAATCTGCAAGTAGGAGAAGTCTGCAAATACCACTCATCGTGGGAAATACAATGCGACGTCCGCACAAGGAGAGAAGAGCGCTCAAGGCCTCACACTTTGCACAGCAACTCATCAGGTGAATGTCAGGGATATGTGTGGACAAGCTGGGGGTCTCCCACTCTCACTAGACACGCAGGTGTGCGACGAGTCAACCAGGTTGGAAGTTGAATTCTTCTTCTCTCGTTCGGTGTGTGTATAATAGGTGAAACATAAGGGAAGACGTACCTGCAGTATACTCCAAGTGCTTTGAGAATTTGACTTGAGCTCTAGATTCGTCTGCTGTCTTTATACTTCATGGAAATCGTCTAGAATAAGATTCCTCCTATTCACTCGAACGTGCTTGCCGCAGGTTTACTAGAAGGTAAGAGGCACAGGGAGGTTAACCCTGCCGAAGGAATGCGAAAAACACTTCCTGAAGACTGCAATATACAAAAGTATTAGCGTGGAACCTGCGTCGAACACATTGTGGGAGGAGCAGTCGAAAAAGATTTACGAGATAAAGGGCACGTGTGTGTCTATCCAAATGTTTGTAGAGACCCTTCTTTCTAACTTAATGGCGCACACGCGAAATACATCTACGTATACATATATATATATATCTTTATATTTGCGTGTGCTCACACGTGTGTGTACACGTTCATATGTACAGACACGCGTGGACACGTGTGTATCATTTGTACGACAATCTGTGAAAAAAATCAAGGGCAAATAGCATGAAACACTTGCTTAGTGTGGCACATCTATTGTGTAGAACCATCGACCTTGAAATCTCCGTATGATACATCTTTACTTGCTTGTAATGAATTCGTATTCCTATTTTTATACACGTAGTCAAATGTACGTAGATGCGCACAGAGGCAGGAAGGTACAGCCACACGTATATCTGCGTGTCCATTATTATTGCTTCTACATAAAGCAATGCGTCCAGCATACCATGCCATGCGCGGAGTCTTCCTCGAAAGCAAAGCTCTTGTTGAGGGGAAAAAGGATTATTTTCAGGGAATGAAGCAGTTACTTCACGAAAGAATGAAATTCCAAATTTCCTATTGACCGTCTTCTTTAATACATCGATGTGTGGCGCTTGGGGCCGTGGATCGTAATGGAATATCCTTACCCATACGGCTGCTTATTGAGGTCTCTTGCTCTGAAATTAGGGTCAGCCTACATTTTACATCTACATTTTCACCAATAACTGTTTCAATCTTTTATTGCAAACACAAACCAACATGCGTTCTCTCCTCCTTGGAGCCAGTGCCTTTTTAAGTTCCACTTGTTATGTGTTGAGTTCCGAGGTTGTGTCACCGTAACAAACACGAGCCACTGTCCAACAATCGCTGACTTTCGCAGTGGTGTACAACGTGACGATACGGGAATGAATACTGGTTGCACACCCGTGCCCAACAAACACTCCTATCTTCAAGCATTCATAGGGGAATGAATACCGGTTGCACAGCGGGGCGCAATAAACATTCGTATCTCCAAGTATTCATAGGGGAGTGAGTACTGGTTGCACACCGGTGCGCAATAAACACTCATATCTCCAAGCACGTAAACAGGCTCACATATTTACTGACTTGCAAATATGCGTATTTGTATGCATAAATATACAGTGAGATACACAGGCATGACCATGGCGTCGAGTTGACCGCAGAACTGAGGCCGTGCACCTTTTTTCCACCATTGTCGCCACTCAGGTTCTACGTTACTTCACGGGGACACAAGTACGTAGGTTATATTTGCAAACACCTAGTACGCATACATGTGCTCGCAATTTTTAACTCATCCTTGTTCATTGCTCCCGCATACATATATATATATATACATTTACACGCGCGTAGACGCGCCGCCTTTCGTGCTATTTTATTAGTCCAGAAGGCTACTTATTGTTGCCGAGACACCTTTGTTCACCACTGGTGGCATTCCACAAATGAAGGCCGTCTCCCACCTTCCACTTCTGCGAAAGAGCCTAGACGGCCTGTGTCCACTGTTCGACGCATACTAATACACATAAGCGTAAGCACATATACATACATAAACACGTGCACAGACGCACCTCATATACTACCGTCTAGCTTTCAGTTCACGCGTACACGTTTGCTTGTTGTACGGCATCCTGCATACGTACGTATAAATAATGACAGCTGTACCCTACAAGTTTATCCGGTTTTTTTATTTTGGATGCATACGGTAAGTTACTACATGTGGAAGTTTTTCACCGACAGGGCTGAGCGTTCACTCAAGCAGTACGACTGTACCTTTCTGCTTGTTTCGCCGACAGTATACGACAGAAGACTGCGGTTCACGAACTATTGTCAGCAACGAAAGCATATCAAACTGTCCATCCACACCCATCGCTGGGTCAAGTGCGATGAGACTGCGCCAACCCGTACGCGTGTATGTGTATTTTCATATACCTATATACACGTGACAGAATTCTCTTACGTGTATGCATACGTACGTGCACTACACACACAGATTTGAATGTGCTCTTACACGTCTACGTGTATGTAGAACGTGAAAATGTATATATTAATTTATGTATATACAGCTCTCTCTCTGTATTTACTCATACGCATTCTAGATGCGTATGCCTGAGTACACACCTGGCCGATAGCTCAATTACAAATATGTGTACATGTTGAAACTGGAAAGAACCAGACACGCCCACACGCGTGTACATATATACGTGTATGTATACGCATAGAGTGTACATATATACGTGTATGTATACGCATAGAGAGAGAGTCTCGCTATGTCAGTCATGAATACTGTGCTCACGTACAGACGCAGAGGCATAAATACAAGCATAGCGACGTGAAACATGAAGAATGCCCAAACGGATCCGTAATAGTGTATATAAAACTTTGTACGTAGCAGACAAATCTGTGTCTACAAGCCTCCCTCTCTCCCTACGTATGCGTACGTTTAATGGAACGGAGCTCTCCGATGCTGCGGTTGCTCACATGCGCAGGATTTTGACAGCCCGTCGTCAACGAGTTTCCTCTTGTTTATTCGTACATCACCAGTGGTGAAAATTCACGAAAACGTCATTACAACCAGTTACGAACGTATATTTTTGCAGTTTCAGCGAGTACACCCGTGCACGTATACTTGTTTTCCCTCCCGACTGCCTGAGAAACTGGAGTTTGCATCGGAATTGTGACGGCTCATCGAAGCACTGTCACTTTTTTTTCCCTCTGAAGCTGGGACGGAAGCAAATTTAAATTTTTTCACACTTTAGATGATGTGGCAGTTCCATTTCGAAAGGTTTGAAGTTCTTCTTACTTGTTGTTTTTCTCCCGTGTTCCCTCCTCGATTGTGACCCCTGCATGCTTGAACGTTTGAAAACTCTTTCACATGCAGCGGTAAGACGCGCTTGCTTTCAAGTATTTTGTGGTTTGGACATCTGTTCTCATCAGACGTCTTGACATTTTCCATTTTATCCAACTGCTTCCGTCCCTGTGTCTCCTTCGAGCGGAAGAACTTGCCCACAAGCATGAATAGTAGTTCGCGCATTTTCCGCACGTCTCGATGAAACTGAACTCTGGCGAAGCGTCGAAGGCCAGTGTTGATACAATGATCTTTCATGGCGGAGCTTTTTCCGACGCGCTTACAGACTTTAGGAGAAATCGTCAGTCTACCGTGAATGGTGAAGGAACTCATCGGCGTTTTTTGCGGTTTGCCCACGTACAGGCACGATTCTCGTGTTGGAGTCTCTTCTTTTCAAGAAAAGAAGGGCTTTGTCGACCTCCTGCCCCTTCAGATGCTCTCTCTACTTTGTGCTTGCATACGTACGTATATGCGTATTTCCTGACTACGTCGTGAATTTGTTGACCCATCTAGATAGACGTGTATGTGACTGTGTGCCTGTATTTGATAGAAAACTTACACCCCTGCGCAGTAGAGGCCTGCATCCGCGTCCGCGTCCGCACAGGACTTTTCTTTCTTCACATGGGAAAGGTTCTCTGCAGCTGTTGACTGACGGACGTTCCTGGTATCTTGTTCAGTCGCTTTCCGCCTACTTCTCTCTCCTCAGTATGCGGTAGTCGTTTCGACGTTTGTTTATCGTCGTTTCACGTGAAGCACCTCTCTTGTTTTTTACAACCGTCCCCGTCTGCTCCTCGCCTTCTCTTTTTCCTCTCCTTCTTCCTGCGTTTTCCCCTTCTTTCTCCGTGCCGAGTGGTCGCGGTCTGTCCTTGCGATGGGGACAGCCCCGCGGAGCTTCTCTCCGGTGCATCCGGGCGCTCGAAGCAAAATGGAAAAGCGACGGGGGAGACTTCTTCCTGGCCGAAACCCCGCTAAAACTCTTGACAGAGGAAAGCCTGGGACATCGTCTTCCTCATCCTCCTTTGCGTTATCTTCGAGGAGGAGAGCAGCAGCAGGAAAATTAGCGGCGCGACAGTCACGCGTGAGTGACAGCAGCGACAAACCGACAGCAAAAGCAGCGGCACACCGAGGAGGACAATCACAAGAAACTGCAGCAGGAGATGGCGGACAGGGGGGAACTCTGTCTTTGTCTTCGGCAGAATGTGGAGACGGATACGAGCAAGACGCCGCAGCGCAGAGAGGAAGTTTTCCTGTCTCGTTTTTGCCGAGGGGGAGTCGAGGAAGGCGTAGTGATGGAACCGCCGCCCCGCTACCGGCGGATTATCGATCGTCTCGTTTGTTTGTCCGTGGGCTGCCGCCATTTGTATCAGCAGCAGAGCTGAAAGAGAAGTTTTCTTCTCTAGGAGGAGAGGTCACCGACGTGTGCCTGTTACTCAATGAGGCAGGCCGAAGCAGGCAGTGCGCCTTCGTTGGCCTCAAAACGCAGTCGCAGGCCTCAGCGGCGAAGGACTATTTTGACGGGTCGTTCTTTTACACTCGCAAGATTGCGGTAGAGTTCGCTCTGCCGAAGTCCGCAGATGCTGCTGCGCCTTCTTCACGAAGAAAGACAGAGAAACACACAGCAGTAGCAGGGGGTTTGGAAGGAGCAGTGGCAGCAGCGGCGGAAGCAGCAGCAGGCGCAACGGCAGCCGGAAACACGCGTGCAGAACGTCTGAAGAAGCGGGGAAAAGCGCTGACAGCAGCAGCAGCGGCTGGCAGAGAAGCGGCCACCAGCAGCAGCAGCAGCAGGGGAGCCAACAGCGGGAGGCAGGAACATGCGGAGCAGCCGAAGCGTAATGGTGGTGCTGGGTTCGCAAAAGGCGGCAAGGTTGCAGGGGGTGTTGTTGTAGAGGAAGCGACAGTCCAGGCAAGAAAAGCAGGTGTTAACAGCGTACGGAAGCGGCTTATATTCGACGACTTCTTCTCAAGCAGCGACGAGGAAGAACCGGCGCGAGAGGTAGAAGGCGAAAAGACCGGCCATGAAGGAGACAGCACCAGCAGAGTACGTCAGCACAGTTCAAGGGCGAAGAGAGCCAAGGTCGGTGCGGATACACCAGCAGAAGCAGCAGACGGCGGAAGTGATAGCCACCGGGCTGCTGCTTCCTCTGGTCAGAGGACTGGGGCCAGTAATAGTAACCTGGCCGGTGCCGGCGTCTGTAAACCTGGAGCTGCTGCTGCGGAGGGTGACAGTAGCAGCAAAGGCGACCGAGGAGGAGGAGGAGAAACGGGAGGAGGGAGTGCGTTCGGTGAAGTTGTGGATGACTTGGCGTGGCTGCGGCAGACGAGCGCTGCTCACGCGGCGGAGAGGGCCTTAGCAGCAGCAGCAGAGGCAGGCACAAGAGCAGCAGGTGGGGCTGCGGCAGAAGGAAGAGAAGCGGCTGCGAGGAGAGGGGAAGCAGGAGGAGAAGGAGCAGCAGGGGGAAGAGGAACGAGACGAAAGGGTGGTGGGGCGGCTACTGCAGGTGGCGGGACAGAAGAGGCAGCGGCAGCAGCAACAGGGACAGGAGCGGGACTTGGTGCAGCGGAGGACGAAGCGAAGAAGGAGGAGAGAGAGAAGGCCCTGGGTTTGCTGGGGGTCCACGGGCGGTTGCTGCTGCGGAATTTTCCGTTCGCTACGACGCAGGAAGAGCTGCAAGCGTTGTGTGAGCAGCACGGCGAGGTAGCCGAGGTTCACGTCGTTCACGACGAAGAAACGCGGAAGTCGAAAGGGTATGCCTTCGTAAGTTACGTATTTCCGGAGCATGCGGTAACTGCGTTGACGAAGCTGGACGGCATGATTTTTCAAGGGCGGCTGCTGGAGGCGGAGGCGGCGAAGCCGGACGAGAAGAAGGAGCTGCGGCAGCAGCTGCGAGAGGAGACAGAGCAGAATAAGAAAGGCAATAGCAGCAGCTACAAGAGGAAGAAGCAGCAGGAACTGCTGCAACAGCATACCGAGAACCAGGCATTCATGGAAGAGAAAGTGTGGAATTTGCTGTACGTGTCGGCGAATGCAGCGGTGGACGCGGTGGCCAGAGAGTTCCACGTTGACAAGACGGAGTTACTGGGCCACGAGGAGGCGGGGAAGAAAGCCGAGTTGTCGGCAGCAGCAAGAGTCGCACTTGCAGAAACACATCTGCTGCAGGCCACGCGGGAGTGGATCGTGAAGGAAGGCATCTCGCCCAAGGCGTTCGAGAGACGCGGTCCGACGCTGCTCGCGGCTGCTGCAGCGCCCACGTCGTCCGCCTCCCCTTCTGGGAGGAACAGCAGCAGCAGCAGCTCCACGAGGAGCGCGAAGGGGCGGAGTAACGACGGAGAGGGAGCAGAGACACATGCGGCGGCGCAGCGCCAGACAAGGGAGGACAAGGAAGAAAAAGAAGAAGAAACAGCAGGTCGTGTGGGTCGATCGCGGGACACGTTGATTGTGAAGCACCTTCCGACGGCGCACGTTGTAGGAGCAGAGCTACTGCGGATGTTCGAAGGTGTCGGACCAGTCGTTCGTTTCTTGCTTGCTCCGTCGAAAACCGTAGCTATTGTTCAGTACGAGAAAGAGAGAGATGCAGCAGCAGCGTTCAGACGCCTGGCGTACCGAAAGTACAAGACGGTGCCTCTATTCATAGAAAAGGCGCCTGTCGACATTTTTGTCGGAGAGGAAGAGCAGCGCAGACAGGCTCAGATTGAAGCAGCAGCAGAGACCAGCGCAGCTAGTCACGCCGACGCGCTCACAGCAGCGAGCGCCGGCCAAGGAGGAGCAGGCAAAGGAGGAGGAACAGATGGAGGAGTTCGCAGCGGCGTGGCTGCTGTTAGCAGCTGCAGAGAAGGACAAGGAGGAGGAGGAGGAGAGGAACGCGGAGCAGGGCGGGGAGGCGTTGAGCGGAACGAGATAGTGAACGGACGGGCGACCAAGTGTTCGGCAAACGGAGCAGCGGGTGAATTTAGCAGGAAGAAAAAGAAGACCGCTGTGGGACAAGGAAAGGCCACTGGGGCGAAAGTGGAAACGAGTGAGGATGCAGAGGAGGCAGATGAATGCGGTGCCTGTACAGCGGAGTCTGCTTCTAGGCGTGTTGCTGCTGGTGCGTACGGTGACGCGTTTTGCAACACGGGAGGGGTAGGACGAACAGCAATCACGCAGGGAGGGAGAGCAGACGACGAAGGACAACGGGAGGAGCCTACAGAGGATGTGAGTGGAAATTCTCTTTTTGTGAAGAATTTGAACTTCTGTACTACTGAGGCGGCTCTGTACGAAGTTTTTGCTGGCTGCGCGGGGCTGCGCAGCGTGAAGCTGATGACGAAGAAGAGGCCGGCGACAAAGAGAACTGCGGAAGAAGAAAAGAGGGAAAATGTAGGAGAGAGCAGCAGCTGCAACAGTTCCGTGGAAACAACGACGTCGGAAACGTTGTCACTTGGCTATGCCTTCGTGGAATTTGACAGCGCCACCAACGCCGCTGCCGCGTGCAAGCAGATGCAGGACGTAGTCGCCGACGCACACACTTTAAAAATAGCGATATCGAGGTCTGCCCCACAACGAAGGAAAGGCTCGTCTTCCCGTCTCCCGATAGGCGGCGCGGCTTCAGCGGGTGGGGGATGCGGCGGAGCAGCAGCGGCAGCGGGTCGCGGGGCGGTGAAGAGTAGGAAGCTCTTGGTTCGAAATTTGGCCTTCCAAGCAACGGCAGCGGATCTACGTGGACTGTTTTCTGCGTATGGAAACGTCACGCGCGTGTGCATTCCCACGCAGCACGAGGGCCGCAGCAGAGGCTTTGCTTTTGTGGAGTTTGCGACCCGGCCGGAAGCGGCTGCGGCTCTGCAGGCGCTCAGCGGCACGCACTTATACGGAAGAAAACTTGTTCTGGAGGTGGCGCTGCAGGAGACGCAAGGCGCAGGAAAGAGTTAAGTGAGAGCTGCGAATAAACAGCAGCAGCCGGAGAGAGGTAGATGGAAGAAGAAGTGGTCGGGCCGCACCAGGAGCTGCGGCGCGAACAGCACCGCGGGCGTCAACATAGCAACAACACCCGCCGCAGCAACAAGGGTTATACTGGGAAGGAGAAGCGAGGTAGGTGGGTGTGTGTGTGTTTGAAACTTTACAGAGAAAGAGCTATTTACAGAGTAAAGTGTGGGATGAAAGTAGTGGTGCACGCGAGAGTCCCGGGCTTCAACTGTTTCCTCTGGGGTGTCAAGAATTTTCAGTTTTACTAGAATGCGGGGCGCTGCCTATGGAAACGGACCGCACGGGTGGTTGATAGTCATGGCACTGCGTCAGCGAAAGTAAAGTGAATGTGTACGTCGCAGTTTTTTTCCTACGACAGGGAGGAGGAGGAGGAAGAGGAGGGGAGGGAGGAGAGACGAGAGGCGAGAAGGGAAGGAGAGGACGACGGAGAAGAAACACGTGGGGAAGGTCGGTAGGGGACGCTTTCAACAAAGAGAGGGGCCGGAGGAAGAGGCAGGCAGAAGACAGGAGAGAAGCGAATGGCGAAAATTGACTGAGAAAGGGGAAGCAGAAGGAAGACGCGTTGCCGTACGAGAACAGCAAAAGAAAGACTAGCGTGGAGATGAGGAAGAGGGGGACGAGGATTGAAGAAGAGGAAGAAACCGCTGGAAACAAGACGAGGAAAGTATAGAGAGGAACATGGGAAAAAAGAGCATGTAGCGAAGGCCAAGCGGAAAAAGAAGAAAGTCTACAAGGAGAAGAGACAGAGACGGCGACGAGAAGGGGATGGACGAGGAAGAAGAAGGGGTGGAAGGCGGTTTTAGAGACGAAGAGAAGGAGGTATTAGAAAGGATGAGACAGAGAAGAACTTCTTGACGTCAAGGTGACAGAAACAACAGAGGGTGCGGCCGGTGACGAAGGGGAACGTAAAGGATTGCCTACGTAAAATTGATATCGACGTTAAACACCAGGATAGCGCCACCAGTTCAAGAAGAGAAAGACGACGCCAAGGAGTGAAAGAAGACGAAGAATAAGGGGAGGGCAGGCCGACGGACACGAGGAGAAGGGGTGGGACTGATGAGTGAGGAAGCGACGAATAGGACATTACAACGCGCAGACGGAAAGAAGATGAGGCGAGAGAGAGGAAGTGCCGGATGAGGGAAAGGAGACGTAGGATTTGAAGAAATAAGCGGCTGAAGGAGCAAGAAAGGGCGTGGAAACAAAGGACGGAAAGGGCTCTTCGTGGAACACGACGGCAGAAAATGAAAGGCGGGGGCACTGCGTATACAAGTAAGAGGAAGAGGAGATGACGGGGGGAGTCAAACAGCTGGACGTTGGTACACGGGAAGGATTTGATTTGACGACGTGTGTACTGGGATGAGGCGGGAGGAAGTGATGGAACAGACGGGAAGAAGCACGGGAAGAAGCGTAGACAGGCGTGCAGAGAAGGAGGAGAGAACATCATACCGGACGGGAATTTCTTCATTAAAGCGAGACAAGACGCTTCACTATGGAAGGCGAAGAAATTAGTGAAGCGCAGGAAAGACGTTGTATGAAAAAATGGGGTTGACGAACGTAGAGGCAGTGGCGAAAGGAGGAAAGTCAGCGAAGGAAGAAGACGCCGAAAGTCTGCGGAAAAGCATATTTAGAAGGAAAAAAGGAGAGACGGGATCGAAAGACGCGGGTACGACACGGAAGATAAAAAACCAGAGATAAAGAAAGATTGTACTTGTTGCGGTGTGGTTTTTCTTGACCAAGGACTTAAATATGCCTCTCCGTATGGGTATACATGTGTAGGTGTGGGGGTCTGATTGGCAGAGCACGTATCTATACCTGTCGGAAAATTCATAGTAATGTGTGCGTGGAGTTTCCCCCCCAAAAGTACATGCACATACAACTCAACATATATCTGTATACATATGTGTATGTGTATGCGTCTGTGGATTTTCAACTGGCACGGTGTCTGTACGCGCATGTTACGAGGAGGTATATACAATATCTCCCTCCCCCCCGCTGCTGTAATACCCAGAAAAAAAAAGTCCTCGGAGTGCCTCTATAGGGAGGCACTGTGCTGGTAGTCATTTCTAGTGTTAAGCTGCTAATTCGTGGTGACCTCGTTCGCAAAGGCTCTCGGCGTCTACTTTTTACATCTCCGTATTGTCCCACTCGATAGTTTCTAGGATGTGTGTGTACAGGAATACAAATACGCGTGTGTCTTTTCATATAGACGTGTAAAGTTGTGTCAATATATCGGTAGTGCGTATATATATATATACTACCAATATATTTGAAAAGAGTGCCTACCGAGTAAAGTCTGTAACGCCATTACGGCGCAGTACATACGGCGGAGGTCGCTACTACTACGGACCTGCATAATGAAGGCGTCTTTGAAAGACTGAGGAGTTTGTTCTTCGCCGGAGTGCCCGGCCTCTTTAACATAGGGATCCACGATAGAAGGGTATCTGCCAGTAGACCTCAGAGGTGTGCAGATAGGCGGTATGCTCGCGTGTGTTCTAATGTCTTTCACGAGTACAAATATGTGTACACCTCTCTCCATACATATTTATTAGGTCCACTTGTAGATCTCTTACACCCACATTTACTTCTGTGTGTACAGGGTGTCCACAGCAGAGGCAATTCCACACGCGTGCTATGTGTACAAACAGAGAACACATTATACACAGAAGAAGAATCCTGAGCGGCGTAGCACCGGCTCAACTTCAGAAAGGTTTCTACAAGGCAACTGGAAGAAGCGCAGTGAGTGGCATATTCAGTTCTGACCGTGTTTTAGGAGTCACCCCTGCATAAGCGTACGCGTGTACATACACGTATATGCGTATATCGTCTGGAGTGACATTACGCACGTCACAAGAAGAAGTGCTGGCGCTTCGACAGTCTATTGCTTGATCTCTCTTTCCTAAAGCAACTGCAAGGCAGTGCGCTCTGCCACGCCTCTGTGGCTCCTGCGTGTGTCTGCAAGACAACTATATGCCCGTGTGTCTTAAAAAGCAACAGGGTATACTGAACGGGGAACACGCACACACACCGCTTCAGGAATCACGCACCTAACACGAAAATACAATTTATATATACATGTTTAGTGTATGCAGTATATATAGTACATCTGCGCTAACGCACACACGAGTAGGTAAGTCTCTAAAGGTCGACGTGGCCTTAGATTTTGAAGCCTGTAGAGGAGGGACTCACTTAGGGCACACGCGCTGCATTAGTGCTTGCGTTTCTTGCACGTACCATTGTGCAGGGATTGCACGCGTATCTACGTGTGTGGTTGAATTTATACCATACCTGTGTGTGGACCTACGTCGTAGCGTGTCTGAACGTTAACGTATATTTTGTATGTAGATGTGTTGGTCCCAGTGAGGCAGAGCATATGCACGCCCTTTTCACTGGCTCTGTCTATGATACACGAAAATTAGTCCTCTGGTACTGTCCACGTCTGCAGACAAACTTTACAATGAAACGCGCCTGTGAACAGATGTGTGTACTGATTCAGCTACACATGCATATGCGTCTGTAGCGATCTCCACGTATGTGCACGTACGGCAAACAAAAACGGGAACATGAACGTCGTCTGCACAAGTGGGTGTATAAAATTAATTCTGTCGACGTGATTGTACAGACACAGAGGAGACGGTAATCTCTGGGTGGCTACAACAGCCTGTGCACCGAAGCGTGTTCTTAGGCCGGTGAAGGCAGCGAAACGCGCTCCCCGTCGATATCTGTTCCATACGCACTTCCTGTTCACAAACGCGTCTCTCATTTTCTGAACACCTCGTATAGTTTTCAGTGTTTTCATCCGTCTGTGCACATATATATATATTTAAACGTATACTTTCTCACCTGCGTGCACATTAGTGAGTGTTTACGCTTACGTCTACGTGTGTGTGCACGGAGAAAACTCGCCCTCTGAAGGGAGCGTAGAAGTTAGATGGATACGTGTGTTTGGGGGCCAATACGTCCACGTACGTGCACCCCTACTGAGATACGTTCTCCTTGAAGCTACATTCTACACCTTTGCCGGATATGCTGTCTGCACGTGTCCATCCTAGACAAGCGCCCTTTGGGCGGGCATGTGGGCCCAACCGTCGAACTTGCAGAGACTTCTTCTGGCAGCGAGAGAGCGGGGACAAACCTTGTCAAACCACATGGCGTTCTGCTTCGTCGTAACAATAGAAGACTCTTAAACTGCTGTCAGTGCTGGTGGTGCTTCTGCAATTGTGCAGACGTCAAGTTGTCCCAGTGGGCCGGTGTGCAATGTGTGTATGTGTATATATATATATATACATATATATAAATATGCATATATATGTGTATTTATATCGCCACCACATGACACTTTCGGAACTGAGCTGCTTGACACGGCCAACCGGAACCGCATGTACCTGGAAGGAGATTAATGGACTGCCGTCCTGGCGTGTTTGTGGAGAAATTTAAGTACTGACCATGGATAAAACTTCGAATCATATACTTTCGTTTCGAGGTCCGTTTGTGTGCAGCGGAGCTGCACCCTGATAAAGCGTCTTCTACACGCTTGCTCAGACTTCAGCTCTGCTCGCTCATATCCGTAAGCGAATGAAAGCGCTTCTGTTTGCAGCTGAGCTTTTCAATGAGGAGGAAATAAAGTGTCAGTGGACCTTTCCGGTGGATGCCTACTGCCGTAGGCGTAGATGATGAACTAGTCTTCACAACTAAGTTGTCATTAGAGTGTGTCGCTAAGGTCTAAATGGGAGGGAATCTGTTCAGGACGCTGCGTGTATGTATATGTGTATACAGTGTTTCACTTGTAGCATGCGTTCCGCACAAACGAAGCTGTAGCGTGTACACGCTTGCCGCACGGAGGTATAATATAAAGGATTCGTGTTCAATCATTGTGGACGACTACAGAAGTATGCGTGACAGTAATAATGAGAGTGACGGACATTCCTTCGACGGAGGGTGGGAGGTGGGGGAACGGAGGACTAGAGGAAACGGCGTCGCTCGGAGAGAGAATTTCACAGAAGGGCACAGATGTACCTGCGACTGCATTGGCGTGAAGTATGCTTTTCGTCTCTGAATAGTTGTTAAAACACTAGAGAAGCACTGGCGCGAAGGTTTTGCTGCAGGCCTGTGTACCTTCAATGCTGTTACGCATACTGGTGAGTGCGCCCTCGAGCTGTTGACGCTGTCCTGGGGCCGTGCTACGAGCACCTGGCAATGCTTCTTAGAAGATGAGGAAACCAGCCTTTAGGCCTAAATGTACTTGTCAAATCTACACGCATGTCAGCGGGAAGAGCCCAACTGTAGAACATGATATACGCCTCATTTTCATAGCCCGCCGCAGGCTTGAATAACGACCGAGACTTCTAGAAGTTTACAGATATACATGTGCAAAGACAGATAATGTCAGAGCATACGTATTCCCGCGTATAATTACAAGAGTTGCAGACGCAAGTCCTCGAAAACGTGTATGAGGACGCAAACATGTGTATCCAGAAATACGCGACGGCGTACGTGGGGACGCCGATTTGTTCCGAGTACCTGTCGCACTTCGCCTTCTGCGTTGTATCGCCGTATATATATCCATGTATTTACCAGCGTATACATATTACATTGTAGTGTGTCTGATTTCAGTCTCCGGCGATCGGGTATCATTCTCGCCCTGCACCTTACTCCCGTTCTACGAAATCCCCGAACCTTTCTCGTCTGTGGCATTGTTGAACACAGTTGATGAATATTGTCTCCCCCAAACTAGACCACGCCTGACCCCACTTCTGCACTGCAGATAGGAACACCTCTGTGCGGGTCTGTGCTGCTAGTGACGCAGAAGTTTTGCGATGTAATATACCCCCATGTGGAGCAGTGAATGATCGATGAAACTTGAAATACACAGCTTTGTCCTCCCTACACATCAAGAACATGGCTTCGTAGATCGCAAGAGTACCTCTCCTTTTCCAGGTCGTCCTTTTTTTCAAGCGGCAGATTGAAAGCAGGCGAGGACACCCCATTGTGGAACTACTAACGTGGAGAGTGTGCGTGCCCGCCTTGTGGCTCACCAGTTTGTTTGCGCAACTTGTCATGCGGAGCTGCTACCTTAGGGCAATGTACCACTATAAAAATGAGCCCACTTGCATGGAACTAACAGGATACAGTCATAGGAAGCAGTGCACGGGGACGTCTGCACCAAATTCAATAGCTTTCGCTAATGTTCTCTAGCGAGTTGCCTGGTCCCAGGGCCTCCAGTCCCACGGCTGACAGTAGTGCCAAGACAGGGAGTCCTCCGAGTACGACCTACAGTTCTTCAGTCGTCCCCAATTCCTCGAACGCAGTCAACAAAAACACCTCACGAGGGGTCCCCCGGGATGGTTGGAGACATCTACCGGGTTGTGTTTACTCGAGATTTAGCAAACGGTGGCGTTGCTTGTGACAAAATCGAAAACCTTGTGGTTTTACGCATAGACAGAAATGCGGAAGTGGTTGTCTCACTGTCATCCAGGTGTGCGTAGTTCATATCCACGGCGACAAATGCCCTTATAGCGCCTCGGAGAGCCTTCTCATGTTGCAGATCTGCCGTGAATTTGTGCTGGTGCTGCCGACGTTCGTGTACCACTGCCATACGTATTGTCTCTCAGCGTCAGCATCTTCCTGTTCAGCACAGCGCTCGGAAGCGCCTTCTTCGCTCTAAGAATTGTATGCACCTTCTGTGGTGCAACAGTCCATTTCAAAGTGGTCTCGGTGAATAGAGGTACACTTACAATAGCGTAACAAAAAAGGCACACTAATCTGTTGTACAGCAGAAATGGTATCGCGGCTTGACCAGCAATACACCAACGGATTTTTTACATGGACGCGGCCGCTCGAATGGTCTGGGAGTTTGCAAAACTACGAGAATCTTTTTATATCCACACGTATGGACTGTTGTGCTTCATTGTCCTGCAGCCTTGGAGGAAACAGGTGGATCAGCTGGACAGTTATATCATCGACAGAATGGCCATCCTCCTCGAGCCACCTCTTCCACGCCTCGCAGCTCAACGCACGAACAGCGTCTGCAGCCTGCGCCAAGGGCAGTGCGTGTTCCAAGTGCACAGAAAAACACACAATATACACCATGTATAATTGTTACGCAGCGCGTCTGAGTTTCAGAGAGTATGTACAGCTCTGACATTCACCGACTAAGTTGACTCTCTCCCTTCACTACCTCAATGAAACCACAGTGCCGAATAAACTTCAGCGTCGTTTTCACAGATGAAACGCCGATTTGGACGGTGTGGACCTGAACACCAGATCACTTGTCGCACGCCTGCGCACATTTAACGTATACACGTTTTTATATCTGCTTCTCCCTTTTCTCACGTCTTGCCTCTCCTCACACTGGCAACACACAGCTCGGTGTAAATATAGACGCAGATATACACATGTATATTAAGAACCAAAGCTGCTTACCTGGGAGAAGCTATACCGGCTGAGGATTTCTACAGCTTCGTGCGGGGAAATAAACTCCCACACTCCATCTGTGCACATAATAACGAGTTCGTCGCGACCCTCAAGTAAATCTAACTCCAGGACATCCGGTTCCGTCGTCACTCCAGCGCAGTGCCCCATAAAATCACCCAGTGACCTGCATTAGACGCCCGGCAAGCCACAGTAAAAGCAGCAGGCTTTCACGATTTCTACGTGGGAAATACGTGGTGCATTTTAAGTACCTCATTAGACAAACTCACGCGTGTACAAGCACGTGACTGCGTTGATACGTGATTATATGGCGCCGGCCGTTCTCCCCTTTGCAACTGAGCAGGCAAATGTCAGCAGGAACGCATACAAAATCTCAGTTGCAGGTATGTTCTTACCGCAATTCATCGTGCCCCTGTTCAGCGTAAATATCCACATACTGATCCGCCACCGGAACATTTCTGGGATTGTAACTCACGTATATATAACGCGTGGATGACACTCGCGTCTTTGCCATACAGCGGTGCCTGTGCTATAGAAATCTGGAGAACCGGCCGCCTGTGTGTAACTCACGTATATATAACGCGTGGATGACACTCGCGTCTTTGCCATACAGCGGTGCCTGTGCTATAGAAATCTGGAGAACCGGCCGCCTGTGTGTCACCTTTGGAACGTATTTGAGCCTCTGCCATCCAGTGCCCGTATGCAAACCCCCGCTGACACACGCTTGACGTTTCTCCTGTAGCCACACTCTGCCGCTCATAAACATACGACAATATGTCTCCCGGCAATAACAGATACTCAGCATTATTGGTGCAGTGATTGGATACCTAAATGGGTAAACAGCGGACCAAGAGAGTACACCACCATTGCACGCTCCCTGCCCCCGACGTCCCGCCCTCTTCGGCTGTCCTTCCGGTTACCTGGACATTGCCAATCCAGGATAATCTTTTCCCTTGACGAACACTCGGTACGGAACGTGTCCTACTGGTCTTCTTATTTCTCCTCCGAGGCTCTCAATTCTGGATCGTTCTGCGGGGTCATCCGGTCTGTGGTCCCTAGTAACTGTGTGGGCTATTAGCTGCCCTTGATTATTCCGTCGTGCCAGCACTACTGTCGAGTCTCCGACGTACGCGACGTACACCTTCTTCTCCTGGCGTTTGTGAAGCACGACTGAAGCTGTGGACCCGCTCGCGGCACTATCGAAGCGCTGTGCCGCCGATGCTTCTTTTAACATGCTATCTACTTTACTGAATGCAAAGCGCAGAGCAGCTTCCATGTCATCTGTTTGACTCATGAAGTCGTGGATCACATTGGGCAGATGCCACTGCACGAAATTCGCTACCACGTGGCCACCCTGTCCGTGGCCGTCAAAGACGCCGTACAAGCCCCAATTATCACAGCTGTACGCGAAAAAATCGTCTTGATTCGACGGAACGCGTTTCAGGCCTTTGCGGCAGGATATGGCCACCCCAAGCTCTGCAAAAAGAGCGTTTGAACGCTCCCCATTCAAGCATATCCGTCTCTTCTCTTGAGAAGGACGCTCTCTTGCGGTGCTGAGGCGGCCGGCCGCTGCTGCTCGCCGGTTTCGCAACCACTGCTCTTCGGCCTCTTGTGTCGAAATCCGGTTTGGCTTATCCTGATCTGCGTGCTGCTGTTCTCCAGTCTTGGGCGATCCTGGATCATGCACTGACGACTCAAAATCATTGACCTTTATTCCGCTGTCAATCTTCCCGCTTTGCTGGGACCCCTCAAGAGACTCAGAGGCTACTGTAGACGGAGATGTTTCACCATCCTCTTCCACTTCTCGATTATGTGCTCCATCTGTCCCACCCCCTGCGCGCTCACGGCGCGCAGCAGTTTTGCAAGCCTGTGGTTCTCCTTGCACGCTCAGGTCAGGACATGAGGCCCGAATCGTAGCCAAGCGTACGTCATGGTATTCGGCAGCTTTTGGGCCAAGAATTGCCTCGTCGAAGACGGGCCAAAATGGACTTTTTTCTGTAGGCGGACGAAGCGGCGGCACAGGGCCGAAGTGTTGTCCCTCCATCTTTGACTTCATTGTGGCATGTGTAATTTTCCCATTGTCCAGTACACCTGTTAGCTTCGTCTCCACTGACTTTTCTGAGGACTGTGATAGAATAGAACTGAAGAGACCCGGTGGGCTGCTTGTGGCTCTACTGTATCGGTACACGGGCGGCGACGGCTTCAGCGCGCAGCTAGCGTTGTTCCTTGTGTTTGACAATGCGCGGCCCCTTCCCAAAAAGCTAACGAGACCTTCCGTGTCAACGTGTGCTTTCGCGAGCACACCTTTGCAGACTTTTCCCTCGGTAGAAGTCCTGCTTCTCCGGAATAAACAAGCTAGCGCTGTGGCCGCTCTGGGCATGCGGGCAATGCGGCCGCCGGGCGGCGGCGGCATTCCTGAGGTATGTTCAGTCGAATCCATTAGTAGGGTATTTGTAGTAGAAGACTTCATGTGGAACCTGACGGAAAGCAGGTCGCATGTGGCGGCTATCGGCTACGACGCGATGTCAGCAGGGCGCTGCAGTCGCAGCTCTTCCGCAGCTGAGCGGATCCTGTTGATGCATCTTTCGAAAGAGGGCACAACTTCTATTTCCTCTGCAAAACTTCCTGTGCCCGCATAGTAGTCTCCGTGTAGAAATAACGATTTCTCCATGCAGGCAAGCGTTAGGGGCTGTGTTTCAGCTGGCAGTAGTGCGCAGCTCGATTCACACGTTCCCTTCCACCAGCGCAGGTTGCTGATCTGGGCACCACGAAGTAGATCCCGACGAATCCAATGTAACGCACGTCTTGGACGATTGGAGATGTTTGCTCTTCGCATATAACAAAAGAGCTCTAGTGGCCGCCGTGCGACCGACGATGGTGTCTACTGACAGCTGCAAATCCAAGCATGTGCCCCTTCTGTATGCTCCTGTGTTAACCCTGGACAGTGGGAGAGTGTTTTTATGTACGATGCATCAAGCGGAGAACGAGTTGGTTCGAACGTTCCACTGAAGGGACCTGGGATGTCGTTGAGAATCACCTGTGATGATACCCGCACGCGACCTGCACCGGCAACGTCACACACTCGACAAGTCTTTTGCATCGCCTTTGTATCAGCCCATCTACCCGAAATCTCTTCCTTCTCACCCTCCAAAAGAGGCATGCACCCAACGGAGGAGAGTAGTGCAGTTTCTGCGTTATGGCAGCTCAAAGGCGTTTGTGAGTTTTGGCCGCTCCTCGGGGAGCTTTCGCGCTGCAGTCCCGCTGCATAGGTGGGCAGAACGTTCACGCGTCAAGCGACCCCGCCTGTTGAGATTAAAGTGAAGGCCAAATCCGCACTGTAGGAGTTATAACTCGTTCTGCGGTGAAAAATGGAACTTTCAAACCCGCATGTCTACACTCACGGCTTGCCACAGGAAACCTGCCACGTCGGGTAGACATCACTGAGTGCGTAGTGACGCCTCAGCCCTCGACCGACCCTCCGTCGACGCACGTCGTTATACAACACGTCTCATACCCTTGCAGTGTACCCAACAGTGCAATTAACAGGAACGCGACGACGACCATCAAGTGTGACGACCATCAAGGGTCCAGATTTGTCCGTCCTCCACCCACCCGGCGAGAACTGAGCACTCTACTTTCCCTGAGCAAATCGCCTGTAGTAAGGTGGTGTCGGAGAGCATGCTCCGGGCGCGCTAGCTGCCGTAGGAGTAAGTGGGAGATAACCCGATTCAGATTGATCACCGAGATACTACTTCGGACAATGTGTCCTTCAGCAACTTTTTAGGGGAAATGCCGTGCTTCCCTACAAACGGTGTCACTTGCACGGAAACCGACGATCGATAGCGTGGTGCCATGGAAGCGAGGCGCGGCGAAGCATGGCAGTGCCAGAGGACCTTTCTCCACATGCGCCTCTTTTCCCGGGTAGAACGTTGGCCGCTTTTCTCTGCCATCCGCAATGGTGATTAGTGCGACCGTCGAACTGACTACTGGGCGAACAGACTGCGACATACGTAGAGCTGACTGAGTGGCTACACATCGAGAGAAGGGTACGTGGTAGTTCAACTGGGAATTGTACCGAAAATACACATTAGACATCCATATCTGCCAGCGTAGTGGCGAAGCAAGGGGCCGCGAGGCGTTGAGATCGTGATGTCTGTCTTTACCTCATGAGATGGGGAATGTAGCCAAATGTTGGTTCCCTGTCGCTTGACCACAGAGATCCGATGAGTGCAGAGGTGTATGTACACCACACAGTAGAAGACCCGTCCGCGGTGCACATAAGGTCAGCCCTTGCCTGATTGTCATTTGCGTTGTGTCAGGTTCGGTTCAAGGAGGATGATCAGCGATTTTCGAGATGCACGGTGAAATTTACACACGACAGTTAAGTCAGCTGATGTGCACTGCACCTGCTCTAAGAGGTGTATAAAGCGAAGGCTTCGACGTTGTGCTCGCAGATGGGACCGGGAGCATTTGCATTGCCTTTTAAACCACACTAACTCCTCTGTAGTGAAAGAAGTTGCACGCGTGAAATTCCCCCTCCTATCTACTGCTGACGTGAGGTTCCCTGAGTGTCCGAACCTACTGGACGGTGTGCCGACTGAAGGCCAATCAGGCCTTGCCTGATTGTCATTTGCGTTGTGTCAAGTTGGTGCTCGTTGGATTCGTTAGAGAAAAAGGCGCTTGCTATATCTGAGATCATCAAGTAACATGACTTTAGCCCTTTGAAGCCTATCAAGGGTAGAGAGGGAATATGGTGTGTGGTACACTTACGCCGAGCTGGTGACAAACATCCAAGATCGTTTGGCGATTTCCCATTCTTTTCCCCCATGTGCGACGAAACACTGTCCACAAATGAAGAATAGGAGCGGCAAGCATGGGGCCGCCGCAACTGTTTCGGTCTAATACCTGGATTCAATTCCTGACCCTGTGGGGCCCGTTTCATGGGCCTTTATTGGCGGTAGCTCACTTCACGTATTTGGACGGCCCAAGGGCAGTCAAGGACCACAGAATCAGCCGTTCGACGGACTTCTTCCCAGTCAATAGGTATTCGACTAATGTCGTCTTCTAGTGAGGAAAGCAAGGCGCATGCTGTTCTTGCTTCTCACTCTACGCAGACCCGGTGAAGCTGACATACTGCAGTCTCCATCTACAGAGGAGAGCTCGCCAGGACAAGACGGAGGAGACAATGAAATCAAAAAGCAGGATGAAGGAGCGGCGTTCGCCGCCTCACGACTGCCTACTTTGTTGGGTGCTGTCTACTTGTTTTCAGCGGTCTGCTTTATTCTGTGCTTGCGCGGATTGAGTACGCCAAAGACAGCGAAACGAGGGAATTTACTGGGGTGAGACGCTAACTACAGGACGACTCGATAAAAGGAACAACCAGATAGACACGGCGAATGTTGGTTCAGGGTGGCTGGAATGGCAGCGGCCATATTGGTGACGTTCACCGTAGAAGGGTTCGATCATCACTACGTCGCATTCATTCTTGCGAGTGTGCCAGCCGCATTGACAGGACTGTACATCGCACATCACGTGGATATGGTGCAGATGCCGCAGCTTGTCGCTCTCTTCCACAGCTTTGTTGGCCTGGCTGCTATGCTGGTAAAGTGGAGATCGCCGCCTCTGCCGACAAGTGAAACCCATTTGCAGCGCGTCACTAGGTTGGCTTCTCCATTTTCCACTCACCTTCGGATCAGAAAGGACACGGAGTTGCTCGCCTTTTGGAAATCACTATTGGCGAAGTTGTCGCTGGAATAACGTTCACTGGTTCACGTGAGGCGGTTTCACTCTACAGCAGGGCCGGACTAATTTCTCGTACTCCGTACTGACATAGCGATATGCATACATATATGTGCATGCACACGTATACCCGCGTGTATACTTAAATATGTGTATGGTGTCTGTTACGCACGTGCAAACACCACAAGGTGTCTTGCAGTTGTGGCGGCGGCGAAACTCCATGATGTCATGTCTCCGACTTCGCTGAAGCTGCCTGGAAAACACGCCATCAACGTTGCCACAGCCACAGGCATAGTCGTGCTTGTCGTGACCGTAACCACTAGTGGAAATCCCACGACAACTGTAGTCAGCCTGTAAGGCCGCTACCACGCTCCATCTATATAAGAGAAAGACGCATAACTATCTCCAGTACAAGAAGACGGACTTACGTACCTAATTGTATCCTGCACGCTTCCTTCAGGTACACTATGGCCGCCTTGAGCCTTTGGTTGGGCTTCCATTTAGTCGCTTCTATCGGCGGAGCCGACATGCCGGTGGTTATCAGCATGCTCAACTCCTATTCAGGCTTTGCGACAGCTGCAAGGTAATGCACAGCACCTGCGATAGCAGAACACCCACCTGAAGAAGGTTCTTATTCGCAGTGGCTTTATGTTGGATAATAATCTCCTTATTATTGCCGGCTCCCTAATCGGCTCTTCGGGGGCGATACTCTCCTATATTATGTGGTAGGGCTGATACTGCGGTTGCCTACCGCTCGCTGAAGTAGTCGACCGCTACGTCACAGACCCACGTGCATTGTTGTTGTTCGTGTGACGCGCTGCCACGCACGGTTCCGCTTAACACAGACAGAACCATATGCAGCACCTACGTCGTCTCCCAGCCACCGCCTCCTGGGCTCCACAACCTGACACAGGCACAGTTGGTGCTGGCACTCTAATACACAATAGTATATAGTAAGATTTGGTAGTGTGATTTTCCACTGAACTACGGCCGCAGCTGCGGCATGAACCGCGAGTTATGGAGCGTAATCCTTGGAGGCTGGGATGAGGCGGCTATCGAGGGAGTAGCAGGAGATTACGGAGACGTTCGTCAGACAAATACCGATGCTGTGAGTCACAAAAGCATCGCTATGTAACCTGCGCAGTGCAGTCAAACCCTTAACATTGAACGACACTGGTCTACGTAATGCGATCCCTTGTACTCAGGTTGCAGAGGAGCTTCTAGCGGCTCACAAAGTGTTAATAATACCCGGTTACGGAATGGCAGTTAGCAAGTGCCAGTCTGACGTTGCCGATATTACTAAAGTACCAAAACAGCCATTTGCAAACCAGCCGGAGACAGAAAAATCGTCTATTGTTTTTCAGGTCCTCCTGTCGCTGGGTATATCTGTGGAATTCGGCATCCATCCTGTAGCGGGCCGCATGCCGGGTACGGCCTGTGCTTACTCAATCTCCTCGTACTGCGATTTAGTACGTCCTGTCAACGTCACTGCCTTCAATAGGGCACATGAATGTGCTGCTGGCTGAGGCCGACATCCCGTACTCCATCGTGAAGGAGATGACTGAGGTTAATAGAGTCATGATGGATTACGACGTCTCGCTCGTTGTCGGAGCGAATGACACAGTCAATCCTGCCTCTCTGGAACCCGGCAGCAAGATCCACGGCATGCCTGTAATAGAAGTGTGGAAGGCCCACCGTGTGGTTGTCTTAAAGCGATCACTTGCCGCGGGATACGCTGCTATCGAAAATCCTCTGTTCTACCTCAAAAACACGCGCATGCTGTTCGGCGACGCGAAAGACACTACAGCGGCAATCTATGCCAACTTGAAACAGGTCTGTCATAAATTGTCTGAATGAACCTCGTAGTGAAGTGGTCGACACCGAACGTGAGGAGGCGTGCAATGTATGTATATCCGCACCGTCGTGTTTCAGAAAGCTTCGTTTCTAGAGAAGTCTGATGCGTTTGCCAAGCTCGAGAAGGGCGAATATATACTCGAGCACGCCATGGGAGACGACGCTGCGAACGGTTTTCCCCCTCCTGGTAAAGTCGTGGGGATCCTCAAAGATGCAAACGGAAGAGGCACACCTATTGTGTCCATCGCCCCGCGCTTCGCCATTCGCCTTCGGAGAAATGCCTTCGGGTGCGCGGACAAAAGAAATGGCTGTTTGTGAAGGCGCGTTACCCTACGTTGTGGAAAGGTTCCTTTACACGTTATTCAAAATTGTTGCACTGCCGCAATGGCAGGCCGTGTAGCGAACACGTTTGAAGGACGTACAATCTAGTTTGCATGTAGAATGTCGAACATACTTTATAAAGCGCCTTCTATGAGGCGTAGTCACCATGCACAATCTGTAGAGGTTGCAAGAAAGTCTAGTGGATGATTAGAAAACCGATTGAAATTCCTTGCCAGCCGCGCGCACCTGGGTGCAGGGGCTACGCGACACGCATGCGTGTAGACTCAGATTGATCCGTACGTGTGAAAAAGATTATATATATATATATGTGTATGTATGTCCGACTGCGTACAAGCACATTGTGGAGTCTCGGAGTTCGTACACGTCGACGCAAGGCAGAAAACAATTACAACAGGCATTTATCCAAACGGCAGCACCCAATACGAACATCATTTTGCCTTCCCTTTCCAGCGTCTGTGTCCAAGAAGATGCGGGAGCCAGGGCGGGATTTTCGGATACTGACTACGAGGTACCGCTAGACACAAATCCTTCCCAGGACCGCTGTCCAATGGCATGCCATCGACAGCAAGCGGGAGCCGAGATTGTAGCGGATACGTCTGCCGTGATTGCAAAAAGCGACATCATCTTGAAAATCTCCGTCCCGTCGGAGGAGTTAATTCGCCTCTTGCCCCCCGGAAAAATTCTTATTTGTCACGTCTTCCCTGGCCAGTATGAACCAGTTTATCATCAGCAGAGAAATATACGTACCAGCGCAATGTACGAACGTTCAGAAATGCTCCCCTCCTGGAAATTATGGCGGCACAGGGAATTACGGGTGTGTAAATGCTTCACCTGAGATGTTGAAGATTCCCGCTAATCAGAACCTCGTCAACAGTTTTGGCTCTAGACGAAGTACCGAGAATTACAAGAGCTCAAAGTGTCGATGTCAGGTAGAGTGCTGATCCAGATGATTTGCTTGTGGGCCTTGAAAATAATGCTTTTATCGTAGATCTTCCATGCACGGACTGCAGGTGCGTTCGCGACCGTTCATCTCCACAACTGAATGAAAGCGTATTGCGTACAGTTCCGCACTCGTGGAAGCTCCTTGTTTTTTCCGCTTTCTGACCTGATGAAGTGCAACTACTACTTTTGTGCGCTTTCTTCCAGGGCTATCGCGCCGTGCTAGAAGCTTTTAATTCTCTACCTCGTCTCAGCAAAGCATCCATTACTGCTGCTGGTATGTAAGAACAGGTTTCCACGGGCAAGTCTATCAGAACCTTGCACTGTGTCGAAGAAGCACTATAGTCGCGGAATCGTACAAAACCGCACATGTGGTCTCACGTTGTCAGACGTAAATACACATGTCTGTGCATGTAATGCACACCTTATGCAACGTAAGGCACCAGGGCGCCGATTCGCTTTTAGGGCGTGTGGAGGCTGCACGTGTACTGGTGCTTGGAGCTGGCGTTGCTGGTCTTCAAGCTATTTCTACAGCCCACAGTCTTGGCGCACAAGTGTTTGCATACGATGTGCGGTCGGCGACGAAAGAAGAAGTTGAATCTTGTGGAGGCACATTCCTCCCCATTGAACTTGTACGGATATTGACTTTTTATCACTGGACTACTTTCCTCAAAAATCGTTAGCGCTGTTGTCATCGAGTGCTCACCACTGAAGCCGGCGCACTAATACCCTGCTCCCTTATACTAGTCGACGCCTCATATAAGCTTACTGCCCAGCATTACGACACACGCGGGATCGTGCACGTACCCTGTTGTCGACATATGCTCGCTCTTTCATTAGTAGGATCAGACGCTCGCACCAAGGTTCCGGGAACACTATCCTACTATTATGACGACGGACTCATTGCGTTCTTCTGGGAAAATTATGCTGCTGATTTTCTCACGTACTCACCACATGTTTCTAGCAATACTACGCTAACTTACACGCAGGCGCGTAGTTTCTTCATACGCTTATCACTGTGTTTGGCCAGGATGAAGAGGGGGAGGGGGAAGGAGGATATGCAAGAGAGATGGGAGAAGCCGTGGAAAGAGCGCAGAAGCAGATGCTCTCTAAGTACATTCCACAGATGGATGTTGTCATCTGCACAGCAGCCATCCACGGAAAGCCGTCTCCAAAGCTTGTAACAAAGGAGATGGTTGCCACCATGCGATCAGGCTCCGTTGTTGTGGATTTGGCCACGGAGTTTGGTGATAGACTGAATGGATGGGGCGGAAACGTCGAAATCTCTCCTACTGATGGGGAAATCATTTTCGAGGGCATCACTGTCATCGGCCGCAGCAAAATTGAAACTGCCATGTAAGTGCCAGGATGAAGGTCTCGGTTGATTTCGGGTGACAGTCTACATCTGACAGTCTACATCTGCCGCATATATATATATATATATATGCATACACATATGCGTATATATATATGTATACATATGTGTTGACGTGTATACGAAGCGCGGCTGCTGCCAAAATGATTTTTCAACTAGGTATTTGTTGATGTGTACATCTGTAACCACACTCCTGTGCTAAGTAATAGCCAACGACTATCAGTCTGCAGCTACATTGGCGCATGGATGAACGTGGGAACACTTGCAGACATGAACGCATACACACATATATATATATATATATACACGTTGGCAAGTTGCTGCTGGTGGTGACCGCGGTGAGCTCGATTGATAAAAAGATACCTGCAGTCGAAGTGTGCAAAAGTACCCACGCACATTGAAGCGTATGAGCGAACTTTTCCAACACAGCGCGCACACTTAATTCCGTGTTTATCTTCACCTGCGCCTGTATTTTGTTGATTCAGGCCGACGCAAGCTTCTGAACTTTTTTCGATGAATATCACAAACCTTCTGGAGGAACTTGGAGGAGGGCAAGAATTTCGCGTCAACCTCGAGGACGAAGTCATTAAGGCGCTCTGCTGCGTCCATGAAGGAAGTAAGTGTCAAACAGTTACACCATACTTATGATCAGTATACACACGTGCGTGAACGACGTATATGGGCAAGCCTACGTAGACGTTTGTGCATATATACATAGATATATATATCGTTCCCGCTGTGTGCGATTACGTACATATATATATATATATGTGCCTATGTAGACGTCTATCCATCTGTGTCTCTCCATCTGTACTTGCACACACAGATTCACATATTTATATTTATCAACGTATGTGCCTATCCATCTCTCCCTGTGTTCGAGATGCAAATATACACACGTATATATATATATATGTCTATTTGTCTACCGTTCCCCCTCTGTACTGCTTACCACTGATCTTCTGGTTATAGGCGTGGTGTGGTCTCCTCCTCAGCCCGCACCAAGGCGTCAAGTTTCTCTGACGAAGCGCCTCTCTCCCCGTCCGTCGATCTACAAAGAAGAAGCTTTAATTGATCAACTAGTCACATCCGATATCTTCTTCACAATGTGCTTGCTGCTCACGGCGGGTTTTACTGGTCTTCTTGGCGGTAAGAACTATGGTAAACGACACCTCCATTACAATCTCCGCTTAATGCACTTTGACTTCAGTCTCCCTAAACACCTTGGAACTGATCCAGTTTACACTTTTCGCGTTGTCGTTGATAGTGGGTTATTACAGGTGGGCATTGATTGTATGCGTCTGCGCATGCAGCTTAGAGTATTCAACAGTGCTAAAAAATCGCCGTCAGCGTCTGGTCGGTTACATCCGCATTGCACACGCCCCTCATGTCCGTAACGAATGCGGTGAGAAGGATATTGAGGATGATTTAGAGTACACAGAGACGATCATACTATTTCACCATGTCGACGTTATCGTCCGGACTTTCAGCTATCGGGGATTATCATCGTCGGCTCTATGATAGGTCAGTGTTCGAGTATTTCTCCCGAAAAACTGATTTTCACTACAACAACAAATCACCTTCTTCCGCAGAGTACGGATCCTCTCTGTTAACGGGATCAGCAATCTGTGCTTTGAGTGCCACATTTCTTGCATCAATCAATGTTGCAGGTACGGTTTCTTGCCTTCCGCTTTCTTGCTCGCATGAAAATATGTGGCTGGAGGCACCACATTGCAGGTGGCTTCTACGTCACACACCGCATGATTCAAATGTTCGAGCTTTCTTAAAAAACGGCCCGATACATACTTGACTTAGTCCGGTCGTCTTCTTCCCCGAAAATGAAAAAGAGAGGAGAAAGGTCAAGTTTCTGTTGGCACCGACAAAAAAGATAAAAGAACGGTCCTCTCGGGTAAAAGGAGAATGGAATCCAAAAATTCAGACAGATAGAACGGCCGAAAGCTTTAGGCAGATAGATATACCCGAAGCAAATGACGACACATGAGAGACATTCGATTGTCAGAGTCAAATCAAGGGGACAGCTCACAACTACTACGTGCCTAGGCCGTCAACGCCCCCCATAGTTCAGCTGTAAAAGTGGAGTCAGAAGAATTCGACGAGGCCGTTAAGCGTTTATAACATAGATGCCGAAATTCTTGCACGTATTTACATAGGGTAGAGTCATGCGCCTGCGACGTGCGTTTTCTGCATGAGCAGCTGAGGAGAGACAATAAGGGAAAAAGCTGACTCCGTGGGCACGTTGTCCTCATGCTTGATACAACGCATAGAATTTCTTCTGCCATTTCCTTCCTGCGCACAAACACACACCCCTCAGAAGACCTAGTTCACCCTGCGACTGCTTCCGCTTTTAATGGACTTGCAAAACGCTTGCAGAGAAGCTCTGCGTAGAGACACAAGGAAAGGGAGAATCCGCGGGAGCGGTTATAGTTTGTAAAAATTTCGTTGACGTCGCAAATTTCTACAGAAATAATGCGCACCCAGAGTTTCGTACGAGAGTGTTTGAAGATTACGCGTGCATACGTATACATGCGAACAGAAACATAGACGCAGGCAAGTAGTAGACTACAGAGCTACAAATTAGATTAAGGTGCTCTTTCCTTTTTTATGCCCCATACGTTCACTGAGCCCCGACCAAAATAAACTGCGACAAAGTGTACTTTTCTGCCTGTATACCAAAAGCGTCTCCCACCACGTGCCGAAACTGCGTGGAGAATAATCTTTGCACCAGTCGGCTGCATGCAGGAAACTAGGACTTGAGGTGGTCTGTGACGGTGTCTTCCAGTCTTCTTGTACATGCAGAGAACTCTGCTGATCCGCGTATGCTCATCCCGTGAATGACAGCATTTCACGGATACTTACGCAGATTGTAGACACACCAAAATGTGGCAGAAACGGTTGTCGGGCAGGGTTTACGTGCCGTGTGCGATGACGGTAGGAAATTTATCTACATTTACCCACGGTATAGCACACAAATGCTTATTTACACAGAGGATCTTCATCTACACATTTTGAAGGTCTACAAGAGAGGTCTGACGCAATTGTCTCTCCGTTTGTGCTACTGAAATAATCAATATCCTCCCTGAAAACAGAAGTTTACCATCGTGTATGCTATAGACTACAAGGTGCAAGGTGGATTATATCCACCTTATGCAGTTTCCCACAACGCGCATACACTAAGCGCTGGAGTGGAGAAATACCCCGCGGTCACTAATGTGTACATCAGGCTCCTTTCAAGTAGAAAAACTCGTTGCTCCCGTACTTGTCTGCGATTCTGCACAGGCACTGCTCAAAGACGGTGTACCCTTTAGATGTAGCCTGCCACATCTTTTGCTAAGTATAGCCTTGATACATAAGGTGCACACCCACGTAACGGAATTTCAAGTCAGACTATGCGATGAAACGTAAAGACGCAGACCTTGCCCTTCTCCACAAAAATGTGCAAATTCCACGTACAGACATTACCTAAAGTACGTACATAATCTTACGTCTATCTGTCCAGATATTCACGTGTATACATATGCATACACACACAAAGGCACACACACACACACACATACACACACACACACACACACACACACACACACACACACACACACACACACACACACACACACACACACACACACACACACACACACACACACACACGACGT
>KL647304.1:1144544-1240322 GCA_000727475.1 Sarcocystis neurona | reverse complement strand
CACACACACACACACACACACGCACACACACACACACACACGCACACACGCACACACACACACACACACGCACACACACACGTGTGCACACACAGACTCATCCTCATCGCGAGTACAGTTCGACGTGTTTAAGGAGTACGTAGGTAGTTGAAATATGTGAATGGGTCACACACCTGTCAGCCTCTATCTTTTGCTTGTCGTTTGAATTCTCCGCCAATTCGGGATCCCAGGGAAGCGGCTCTCCATTGATCACGAGAGCGGCGTAACCAGGAGACACGTACGTTAGATAAAGCATGGTAAGCCGTGAGAGAACATCATTGACATAGCAAACAGCGGCACTTCGGAAATGTTTAAACACCACTTTGCATATCCGCAGCCCTGAAATTTTCACAGCAGCAACAAGAAAACAGGGCGCTCAGTTGTGCATAAACCACTACAGGACGGAGCAGAAAGACGTGTCACATACACGTTAATAGCCCCCCCAAACAGTCGCATATCGAAACTGTTTCAAACACTCCTTCCGGCAACCCAGTGCTTGAAATTCACGCCTTGATTCGACACAAATATCCTCTGTGGCAGCACACGAGACTTACGGTGCGCAGAAAAAGATGTAAAATACAGGTGTACACCTTTGTGTTGGAAAGACACGCCCATAACGAGACGCCTCGGTAGATCTGTCAACGGAAACGTACAAGTAAGTAAACCTACGTACAACTGCGTGTCTACGTGTAATTCACATCGAAGAAACAACGCCCTGATGTTAACATCGTGCTTGTGAAAATTCACCCTGGGACACTACCACGTTTAGCAAGTAAAGAAAGAAACTTACCACTACTTCCGCGGGGTTACGCACGTCGATCCGAGCATACGTGTTCGCAATTGCACGCTTGCAAACACATCCAGAGAAATGTGCTACGGGCACTAATCAACAGAGGTTGATAGAGGCGGAGATCGGGATGACGGACCGATCGGTGTGGACGCAGAAATGCACACGCAGAACGCTCACGCGCACTCACGTGTATCATCCCTCTCATCGTGTAGCAGTACACACGCATACTTTCTTTAACACACACAGTTTCTCGTGTGTAGATGCTCTACTTGGATTTGTAGTATGACTCGCCAATGGAGGAGACGGGTACACAAACAGACAAAAAAGAGTCGCCAAAGTGACCTTACGTGTTCCGGCTCTCTGCAATTTTATGCAGTACCAGTCGATCGCTAATCGAGCGACAGTTGTAGCATACCGTGGAAAGTACGCACTGCTGGTGCACTCAAAATGCAACGCACCAAAACAAACGCTCGCAAACGCAGTATACGCATTCACCTTCTTATAAAGAGTTTGTCCTTTCACAGGAACCGAGTAAGCCTGTGCGTGAGAGATGTACGCATACATGTACACACACGTATCTGTACATAAGTATAGGGTGTACGCACTTATACTTCTCTACACATATATATATGTATATGTGTATGTACACACATTACATATATGTATATATGTGTTTTTCTTTCTGCATATCTTGTAACGCATGTATACAGATATATACCTACATACATCCACGCAAAGAAGGAAGCTAGAGTCCCTGACCTGGCGGAGGAGGAAGAGATGTGCGTGTCATAGAGATGAACTGTCTTATTGGTGAAAAGCAGCGGACAAAAGAGAAGAAGAAGGAGAATAGAAAGAACCAAAAGAGACGGAGAGGGAAGGCGAGATACGAGAGTGAAAATACAGAAGAGGATGAAATGAAAAGACCAGAGTAGGAGAGAAAAAAAGATGCGGGGAGAAAACTAGTAACAGAGAGGAACTGAAAAGCGAAGGAGAAAAGGAAGCAAGAAGGGAACGCAAAAAAGAGACGGGAACATAGAGAAACCGAGTACGGGATAAACAAGAAGACACGACAAAGGAGACGGGAGCGGGGGGTGAGGAAAAAGATAGCGACGGTTATGTGGATGGGGAGACGAAGGGACAAGCAAGGAAGAAGAACTGGAAATGAACTGTTTGCTTCTTCAATCCTACTTGCAGTGTGCTGGCTTTTTCTTCTGTGCATACGCTCAAAAAAAAAATTTCATAAATCAAAAAGTTCGCCACGGTCTTTGCTCTTTGGAAGAAGGTTTGCCACCGTCTCTTCTGCTGACTTTTCCTTCTGAGCAGACGCTCAGAGAAGAAGTCCATTGAGTGAAGGGTTTGCCACCGTCTTTCGTCTTACCCTCTAGTGCCGCAGAGGGGTTTCTCGACTCCATGCCTCTAAAAGCAAGCCTGACAAAGTCCTTTAATAGGTAAGTGAGCGCGATGCCGCCTTGGTTCAGCAGCTGTCGCATGTGCAGCAGCACACACGGGAAGAGAGAATATTCAAAGTCGTCCTGCAGCAAGACGGTGTTGACTAGTTGCCTCGTGCTGCAAAAGTCAGGGACACACACATACAAAGAAAAACAGAAGGTAGTGAGCGGAGAGGAAGAACACGGAGAAACAAGTGGGAAACCTGCTCGTTACCGGCGTTCGTCCGCTGCATCTACACATGCGAAGCGTCTCTCGAAGAAATGAACAACACCTCCATATGGCACCCACGTACACACGTTTACGCGCACAGGGGACGGCACCAGTGGCTTTCCTTTTTTCTGTGCATCACGTGTAGACACCAAGATGTCCGCACAACAGACGTGTCGATATAGCTAAGTACATACAACCGTGTGTCTCCCTGCGTCATCTACGTATATCCACATATCTACGTACATGTGCAGGGAAGAAAAAAAGAGGTGCGGTTACAGATGTACACATCCAGACACGTATGTACGTGTAGATTCATTTACGTATGTACACGGATAGGTAAACGTATCCGGGTGTAGCGCGGCGCCTCTGCAGAGGGCGACACATTTACACGCATGTCTTTGTTTGCGTATTTTATCTATCTACGGATACCCGAGAAGATTTATACGCGCAGATGTGTACGTACGTGCAGACCCATTTATACACACGTACACACGTATACACGTCTGGGAGTAGTGCGCACCTCTGCAAAGACTGCGGTCACTCATAAATGATAAATACATAGACATGCGTATCTCTCGACACACGTCTACGTACGTGTGCAAAAACTGATATAAATACACGGATGGGTATCTATACGCAGATCCACTTATACACGCGTATGTGTATAAGTATCCTGCCCACTTGTGCGCAACGAAGGCATGCTAGGAACTGAAGCCGGCAAGCCCCCACAGAGGACCCGTAAAAACCGTCCCCTCCATCATATACAAGAACGTGTCCTCACACTCATATACACATACATACAAATCTGTTCCCCTATATGCTCATATGTGTCTCTACACACATAGACATATATATCTTTCTATGTTCACTTCGGTGACACACACGTGCCTATACACATATGTATATATTTATATCCGTGCACACTTCAATTAGTAGAGAGACGGGAACAGTTGTGTGTGTCACACAGACGTCTACAGAATATCCCACTTCTTCGGGTTCGTGTATGACACTGGCGAGTGGCGAATAGGCTGTTGAATCAGCAGCACATAGCTGTCACGCATTTACGAGAAGCCACCACCAGGGTAGACACATACCCACACATATGTGCTTTATATTACCGCCTGCACACACACATGTACGTATATAGTGAAAGCGCCACGGGTAGATGCTACACACGTCCACAGATGCATTCTCTACGCCCGGGGCTGCCGTCGTGCTGTCCAGGACCCCTGCGTATGTATATCTACAGACAAACATATGCGTATTACAGGCGTAAATCCACGCGGGCGTGAATACATATACACGCGTGCCAGATACAGCAACACATGTATGTTCACACACACATACATAGAGGCAGTTATAGCTTTCTTGTGTCGGGCCAGCCCACGTCAGAACCACCTGTATCTTCCAAGTGTGCACACACACATGGACAGACATATTGACACCCAGGTACATGTAGGGGTGTATCTCCGCCAGCCGCAGTAGATATCTCCAGCAGCTTGTGCGTACACTTCTGTCAACTTGTAGAGGGGGTTGTTTTGCTGTTGCTTGGACCTATTACGTGGAGGCCTCCCTTTCTCTCTCTTCTTACACAGTCGTGAACAAACAATCGCCTAGGGGGCCTGGACAGCACGCCAACGTCCCCGGCCAAGGCATGGAGGTGCATGTTAGTGCATACACACACACACACGTACGTATACGTACCCGTCGATATCTCTGTCAACATCTATACACAACAGATTTTGTGACTCTCATATAAACACATACGTATTACGACACTATCAAAGCACGTATACACGTACCGACACTTATGCATGCACACACACACACAGACGTGCATGTAGAAGATCTGCAGGTTGGCCTCTACTACATACGAATATACCTGCAGGGATGGAGAGACAAGTGCAGCAGTGAGCAGAACTTTACAGGATCTTCTGCACACAGAGGAAAACGCATGTCTTTGTAAACACACGTGGGACGGACAAGGGGCCGCAGAAGAAGCAAATTCTACGGGAGAAAACACACATACACACAAGTACAAGTCTGTTTATATACAGGAGCAGGTGCCCGTTTCTCTTCCAAAATACCTGGCGCGACCCTAGACAAACTTGGCCCTGCAGACGCTCTCCACACACATCCTTACTCCCCTGCAGATACGTACACACATATGCGTCTATTTATATATATCTCTCCCCCTCTCCAGCACAGGTCTTCTTTCGCCTTGAGTCTGTACGGCCCACGTACGCAACATATGTCTACTTTTGATGACGAGTCTACTTCCCGGAGATGCACGCGCATGTTTTTTTCGTGCAAAGTGACGCGAACGACCGGCTTGGGTCCACGGGCGACGCACCCACGAAGGAAGTCTGATTCTGTGGGATCGGAGAAAATACGTGCGTAGGTGCTTGCGAACGCGTGGATATAGGGAGCCAAGCAGGTTGAAACTTCCTTGAAGACTGGCGCACCGTCGCGAAGGGCCTGGCAATATTGACAAAAAACAGACTCAAGCGCACTTTTTCAGCAGAACCACACATGTCTTTACATATCCAGGTAAATCCACATGTCCACACTTCTGCTGGTGAAGGCTGTCACCTTCGACAATATCGGCTCACTGCGCCCACAGCAGTACCTCCCGACACATTGATCCTCTGCGCTTCGACGTACGTATTACACGTTGGTATTCACCCACCCATAAACACCCACCTCCACGCATCGACGCGCTCCATCATCGACCTATAGGTATCTCTCCAAGACTTTCTCTCTCTTTCCAAAAAAATGACCGTTTCCTCCAATATATACGGATGCGTACGCTCCACAGCACCCCATGCGTGTGTGTATACACGTGTGTCAAAAAAGCACTCTCGAAGAAGCTCTACATACTGTGACAAGTACACTTATACATCTATATATACATACGCATATACATGCACAGAGGGTCCACTCACACAGACATATGCATACGTATACATATATATATATCTATATGGACGGTCTCACAGAAGCTTCAAACACACACATACACACACACACACAGATTACACATACACACACATATATATGTGAATTGACACAAGTATATACACCCCGACATGCCTCAGAAAATAGCAGGGCGGGCTCTTAAGACGGGTCGACGTTGTGACACATTCCCTGCGCCCGTGGATGTGCGTATCACACGCAGATACGCCCTCCACGTGTAGACATCTCCACAAATACATATACATATATATATACACACATATACACATATGCATACATATATATATATATATATATATGTATACGTACATATATGTATACATACACACATACATCTGTATATACGTAGACCTATATATACACATATACATACAGACATATATATATATATACATGTATGTACACACACCATACACACATATATGTATATACGTATTTATCCCCCCACACACACACGCACACACATTCCTAACGTACCTGCACTTACGCATGCGCGTCGGCTGCAGATATATACACACACACATTTCCTCAGACACACGTAGGAACAACATACATTTATACGTGTATACGTATGTGGAAAGAGGTACATATTTGTATGTGTATCAACACGTATCAACAGACATATGAACAAGTACAAATATATCGACAGCCATACACAGAAATACCTTTGTAGACGTGGAGGCGCAGGAGCTCTGAGAATGCAAAGCAGAGAGAGGAGGCGCATGCAGGACAAAGGCGACGTGGAAAACAGCCATGCGACACGTGTGCCGAGCGGGGTGGTGGAGCAGCAAAAACGAAGAGAAACGACCTTCACGTCAGCAGTTGGAGTTTACCTGCAGTAGGGCTCCACGGAAGATGTCCACTTCTGCAAGTCGTCAGAGACGGAGAAGAAAGGAAGATGCGATGCATGCGATGAGGACGCGACGCATGTAAAGTCCCCGCGTGTGCGAGCCTCTGCTAATGCCTCGCAGTTTCTTCTTCCGTCGCGGAAAAAAACCAAACACACATATACTTAGTTATACGAAGACAAACCCCGACACATCTCTCCACAGAGGTACATACACACACATATATATATATACACGTATACGTAGACGCCCGTATGTAGACGCACACACAAACACATATACTGCGCGACATCTGGACGAACACGTCTGTGGGGAATTCATAGATACATACATATATGTGTATACACATATATATATGTATATGTATATCTATATATATATATATATGTATATGTATATATATATATATGTACGCCTATATATGCGGACGCTCCAGCAGCGCTGCTGTCGTCGGGACTGCCGTCCTCGTGCGCCGCTGCTTCGTCTTCGTTCTTCCTTTCTTTATACTGCTGTTGCTGCTGCTGCTGCTTGGTCTCCTCCTGTTGCGTCACGCATGCAGATCTGCTGCGCTTCTGTCTGGCGACGCAAGGCTTCCTTTCTCATTGCCGCTGCGATATGCCTGGCCTGTGTTGTTGTCCTCTCCAGACAAGCAAATATATAATGTTGAGACATACATACGAATATGTCTGCGAATACGTACACATATATATACGTACGTGGACAGACCCCTATATAGACACACCGATGTATTCGTGTATATAGACGCACAAACATGTGTATAGAGACACACGTGTGAATACATATACGGACATATGGACACACATATAAAGAGACACGTAAACACACACACACACATGTAGACACATATATGTAAACACGTATAAATAGACGTGGAGACAACCACGTACATTGATATACACATATGCATAGATATACGGAATACAAGAGGTGCACATACACAAGACATGCAAAAACGTCCCACCAGAAACATATCTGCCTTTCTCCCTGTCAGTATACCTGTGGTAGTGTCGACACTTTGTCTTTGATGTCAAAATGTTAAAATACTCCTCTCCTCCGTATAAAGACAGCGCAGTCGGATGTACGTACACCTGCACATCTCTCCTCCTTTCGTGTACGTACACCTGCCGATCTCTCTTTCTTTTGTGTACGTGCAGCTGCCCTCTTTCTTCCTCTCGTGTACGTACACCTGCACATCTCTCTTTTCTTTCTTTCTCTCTTTCTCATTTGACGAGCCCATTCAGTAAGACGCACGGCGGCGCTCTGCAAAACGCGGGAAACGCTTCTCCACAGCAAAAGACCGACAACACCACCTGCAAGAAAGGGAATGAATGACAAGTCGCCCTCCGCGGACGTACACATCCCCAGAAATGTACATGTCTACACTCCAGCAGGCAGATCATATCTGCACAGTATACCTTCGCGTGACAGGTGCGCAGCGGCGGTCGCCAGACATCTCCATCCGTAGTGCCTCACCGGCGCTGCAGCAGCAACAGCCGCAGAAGGAAACACATCAGTCAACCCCCCACTTTCTCTGCCGCGTTCTTTTCTCTCAACATCTCGAGCGGGCAACGCGCCCTCATGAGCGTCACTCGCGCCCTCTCTCTTTGTCTCTCCTTCTCCAGACGTTTACACAGAGACTGCCCAACGTCGACAGCAACCTGTCGGCAGAGAGAGCGGAGGGAACAAGAAATTTCATAAAAAGTGAGAACATGACTTTTCAAGATTCTACACCATCCTGCCATAACCATCGCGTCCCCGGAATCTCTGTACCCCCACACACTTGTATCTGCGTGGGCCTGTGCACTTCTTCGGATATGTGTGCGTGTGTCTGAACAAACTTCCACGCCTGCCTGTATATACGTGTATATGTATACATACAAACACACGCACAAGTGAGAATATGCCTGTAGAAACCTCCACGAATTGCGCGGCTACACATACATATATATATATATCTGCGTACACATATATATATACACACGTATATGTTCACGTGTGTCTCAGTCATTTACACGTACATAAACATGTGTGGGCCTGCAAAATGCAGCGGGTGAGACCGAGAATAGGAGGAGGGACAGAGAGAGAGAGAGAGAGCCTCGCTGGGAACGGCGTGCTGCCGCACACGCAGGAATCGTGTACGCGGGACAAGGAATTTGCGGAAGGTAAAATTTGTCGTCCAACTTTGCGCGACGATGACACGGTCGCAGAAAAAAAATAGCAGCAGTCACGCCCCTCAGCAGTTGTACACCAGACGGTCTACTTTTCACATGCAGACACACACACACACACATGCAGACATCTGCGTAGGTCTCTATCTCTCTCTCCTTATACACACGTACAGACATATATGTATATGTACATATTTTACGTAAGTGTATCCAAGATATACAGGTATCTCTGTGGTATATATGCAGCTGCAGATGTACACACATATACGTACACATAGATTCCCGTTTTTTTCTCTGTTTCTCTTCTTCCTTTCTCTTCTCACACGCAGACAGACATGTGCACGTATTACATATTCAGACACGCGCGACCCTCCCATACATACGTACACGTCCACAAAAATTTTCCTTTCTTTCTCCTTCTTCGTATGAATCCGCAGATGTTCCTCTCCAACTATGTGCGTGTGCAGACAAACGTCGAACAGATAGCGGGAGGGGAAGACATCTGTGTGCCTGAACGACGATGGGCACTTCTGAAGAAGAAAATCTTCCTCCGCCAGAGGACCGCAGGCGGAAGAACAGGGAAGTCTTCTCTTCGTTATTGACGTCGCGGGCATCAGACACACAGAAAAACGCATTTCTGCGCCCCCCCACATACCTACACATCACCGCGCAAAGAGACGCAGGGGGAGAATGGAGCAGAGACGGCGAGACACAGAGACAGAGAAGACGAGCTGTTCACGCAAGCGTGACCCGTGTACGACAGACGCACGCGGAAAAGAGAAAAGTATCTGCGTCTCTTGGACCTTTCCGCTCCCTGCGCCTCTTTTTCTGCGTCACGAGAAGGCGGCGCACGAGGAGAAAGGCCACTCAGGAGCGACACCGCTTTGGCCAGCGGCGTCCGCGGTCAGAGCAAGAAAGAGAGAGAAGCAGAAGTTTCGACGGCGTTTTCCCCACGCACACGCAGGCGAACAACGTCGCAGGGCCGCTGCAACAAAGACAGGCGGCCCGTTTGTCAGGGAACGGTGTGCGTGGCCGTGGAGGGAGAAAAAAGTCTTTCCGGCTGCACACGTCATTCTGCGAATGAACGAGGGTATGTGCAGACTTTGAGGAGAAGAAGAAAGAGACGGCGACACCGTAGCAAAAAGGTCTGCGCACAGGCGCCGCTCCCTGTTCCACTGGCGAGTGCGCACACCCTCACCACCAGTTCAGTGGAGACGGCACCTTTGCTGCTTGGCGGGGAATCCGAACCACCCCAAGGACCACCGTCCCCGCTCGTCAACGCGTTCGTCTTTGCACAGGAAATCCATACAGTGGTGCACGCACGTGTCTCCACACACTTGGGGACGCAGAGACAGAGAGGCACAGATAGACAAACAAAGACACAGACAGACGAATAGAGACGGAGAGAGACAGGGAGACGGAGAGGTAGAGGGACTTTTTGGAAGAACGATAGAAACGACGAGAGAGAGACGTATGTGGAAAGGTATGTGAATCGATCAGATACTTCTCACGCGGGAAAAAGGGGCCACACAAGAAACAAACAACAGGGCGGATACACCTACAGATATGCACATATATACAGCCAGAGACAGAGACACACACAGAGACAGGGAGGGCACGCAGGAACACTCGGAGAGACACACACAGAGGCAGACAGTGCGGCAGCAACAGGGGCACACCGGGGAGACAGAGACGGGGGCACGGTGGAGAACACAAACAGAACGACGTACGCAGGCAGTTCCTCAGCACCCCCCTGTCTCAACACGTCAAGTGAATCCGCTACGGTTTCTCTACGACGGCAGCAACGCATCCTCACGCGTGCTTCTCTGCGCCTCCGCGCACACCAATACGCAGCAGGCTGGTTGCTCGATCTCCCTGTCTTTCTCTTTTTCTCCCTGTCTCTCTCTTTTTGCCACGTGTTTTTCATCGGGTACAGATGCATGCACACACTCTCCAAGAGTGTGCGTACACACACACACACACAAACACACACAAGTACACACAGAGAGAACTTGCAGGCGGAGAAATATACTCACACCTAGGCACTCACACACTCGTAGGTGTGTTATCGTAGAAACTCACGCGCAGACACATACACGTACATGGCGACAGACACACACACACGTACATACGTGTAGACGTCCGAAGAAGACCGAATATATGTGTGCAGACACACACACACACACACACACACGCACAGGCAAACACACGAATATACTACTGACAGAGACACAGAGAGACAGACAGACACGCACGCACACAGCGGGAGACACAGAGACACGGAATGTACATGTATGTGGACTCCTAAAGAAGAACGAATCTATACGTGTGTGAACCCGGAGACAGACGGAAACACACATGCACACAGAGACGGAGAGACAAACATCAAGACACGCAGATAGAGAGAGACAGATACACACACGTATTCACAAGGAGACAAAGATATTGCTGGACGAGGTGGACGATACACACGCTTACAGAGAGGCATGTCGACGAGGCGCAGAATGAGAGGGATGGCAAAAAAGCCGACGCCTTCTTCTTCCGTCTCTTGAAGGCGCCCCTGCACGCGCACCACGCACATCGAGGCTCGACCGACGCATGCAGCAGTAGCAGCAGCAACAGGACAACGAGGAAGAGGCTCAACAATCGAGACACGCGAGGCGCGCACGCTCTCTGTGGAGGAAGCAGAAGTGCTGCACCCGTCACACATGCTGCAGATGAAGCTGCAAGACTCACACACACATACACACACATACACACATTCCTCTCGACAAGGAGCGGCAGTTGCGGCCGGCTGTTCCGGGCAGGAGACACGGCGCCCGTTGTCCCCGTCGTCCGTATGTGGGCCGGAGGCAGAGCGTCGTGTGCGGCAGTCACCCGCACAGGTGGCACTGCAGGCATGCGTGGGGCCTACGAAGCTGCCCAGGGCGAGAGGTCTGTTCACGTTGAACACACGCGAACTGACACGCATGCGCGTGTCCACACACGTGTCGCTCTCTCTCTGTCTTTTTTTTTCTACAAATTCCACTATGTCACTCTCGCTGTCTCTCTGAATCGCATCTTCTTCTGTTTCTCTCCCTTTTTGTCTCCCCGTGTTCTTCGATAGTTCTCGCCTTATTCGTGTGATGTCTCCCTACACGTGTAAACACAAGCATACACCTCTTTCTAGAGAAATTACCTAACACAGACGTCTCTCTACAAAAATTATATCAAACACACGCATCTCTCTACAAAAACACGTAAACCTTTCTACATAAATTATACCAAACAGACACGTGTCCCTACAGAACATATCTTTCTTTCTACGTCCCTGAAAAGGCTTCTTTGTGAGCCCACGTGCACGTACGTGTGTGTGTACGTGTCTCTGTCTCTGTGTGTGTGGGTGGGTGGGTGTGTGCGCCTTTTTCTCTCTTCTGCACAAATATATACACAGACGGGCTTTGGTAGGACTCTGGACATGTATATCTATACAACTCCGCGCACTTCTCTGTATTTTCGTGTCAACATTTCTGCGTAGCTCGACGAAGATATATAACTTTACTACGCGTACCCATATATATATTTACGTAGCTCCACGAACATCTACATCTTTACATATCTTTGTATGAATACACGTACATGTCTCTCTACTTTTTGAGGTGTACACACGAACGTAAATTCTTATTCCTACTTTTCCATCTCCAGCAGTGTAGGCAGAGATAAAGAAAAGCGTACGAAGTGGAAGCGGATATACACATATATTAATCTATCTATCTATTTACACCTATGTACATATAAATATATATACATCTCTCTTCCTCTCTCTCTCTATATATAGAGACAGATATGTATTTTTGTTCTTACCCGGTGGACGCGGGTTAGAAAAGTCGCCAGGGCCTGGGCCACGCAGCAGCTCAGCCACGTGGTCGTGGAGTCGTCCAAGGGAAGTCCCCCGAGAACATTTTCGTCTTTCCCCCGCTTAAGTAAATATTCTGCTCGGCAAAGGGAAGAAGAAGACGAAAAAGACGGTCCGCGTGGGGCAGAAATCAACGCAGACGAAACAGCGACTCCACGCGACTGCCCCTGCACCGCCTCCAACTGCAGAGCAGCAGACTCATGCGGGAGACCGCCAGGCAGAGCAAAGCGTCCTGGCCACACACAAAACAAAAGCACACACAAAAAGTTTTATGTGCATGTATATATATACATGTGTGGACGTATCCGTATATAGTTTTACATATATATATATATGTATACGTATAAATACACACGTATGCATATACGCGTATATATATATATATATATGCACATATAAATGTATGTGTATACGTGTGTGTGCCTGTGTGCCTCTCTCTTTATTCATCTATATAGATACATACATATTCATATATATATGTATACACGCATTTGCATACATATATATACACACATACATCCACATACATATATATATATATATATATATATATATATACTTCGTACACCGGTATACAAAGACACACACATACACATATATACATGTGTACACGTAGACGTATAAACACATACGTATACATGTGTAAATACATATCTACACAGCTACATACACGTATATTCACATGTACACATATATAGATATATATACATATATACACATATACATATCTATACATGTAAAGCCTCAAACATATATGTATATATATATATATATAACGTATACGTGTATCTCTTGGTATGTGACTATATGTGAGTGTACACGTATTATACGTGTACAAGAAGCCAGGAGGTGGTGAAACATGTTTCTCCTGCTGCAGCTGCTCCTCCAGCAAAGATGAAATGTCCGTTTTCTCTCTCGCTATTTCTTCCTTACTCTCTCTTTCATTCTTTCTATCTCTTCTTTTCTTTCCCTTTATCCTCTTCTCCCGCTTTCTCTCTTTGTGTGCGTCGTTGCAGATGTCCACACGCATGCACGTGCGACGACAATTGCACGTACACATTCCTGTGTGAATGGGCGGAAATAGTTTACACGCACCTACACGGCTGATATACAAACACTTGAACATATGCCTTTGCAAAAATTTATACACAGAGACGTGTACACACGTACCGCCACAGAGACAGACAGAGACACATACACAGAGACACGTACAGAGAAACAGATACGTATTTGAACATGTAGATATGTATACACACACGTATATCCATATACACGTATAAACTGCTGCAGGCCAATGTAAAGAATACAAGCGAACACACAAGTATGTATACTCTTGGTACAGATAGACCCCGAAGTATACAGCAAAGAGTGAACTGCGGCGTTGGGAAGCCACGGCCCCGTATGTGTCTCTGTTGCAAGGGGCGTTCGCAGTACGCACCGGTCAGAGGATCTCTGAAGACGTCGGGAGAGACATCGAACTGCTGCGCTGCAACTCGTGCCGCACACGCCGCCGACAAAAGTGGCGGTTCTGCTGCTGTTGCTGCTGCTGCTGTTGTTGTTCCTGCTGGTGTTGGTGAGTTTTTCATAGAAAGAGGCAGGCGCGCGCAAGTGAGACACTTCGAGAAAAAGTCGTTCAAAATTTGCAGATGCAACCGCCAAGGCATCCCTGGATGCTGCTGCAGCAGTAGCAAAGACGGTCGAGGCCGATCTCCCTTTCTCTTTTCTTCTCCACCGTCCTCTTCTCCTTTCTTTGCTGCTGTTTGGCCGCCATTCCCCCGCACATATTCGTCTTCCTGCTGCGCCTGCTGCTCTTCGTCTTCGCACGTGATGGCGCGGATCGTCTTCAGAAGAGCTGCAGCACCGCACGCGGAAGAGCAGCAGCAGCTGCTGTGTGTGGTCGGGCAGGACGCCCGGGTACTCCTTCACACAAAAAAGAAAGGACGTCGCGAGGAGATATACTAGTCCACTCCTTATCAAACAAGAACAATGAAGAAGAATTATCAAGACACACACATCTCTCGAGAACTTCTATACACACAGCAGTACAATCGTCACCTATACATACAACTTATTCCATGCAGATAGTCACACCGACATATATACATACACGTACTGATGTATGGATGTATGTATGTATATATATATATATATATACGTATTGATGCATAGGTATACTGCACTCACACACACACACACACACGTGCCCATGTAGGTGCAGATATGACACACACACAGACGCATATTGACAAGTATTCGTACAAAGACGCACATACATATATATATATATATACACATGCATAGGCGTATGTGTATAGGTGGGTATGTAAATGTATGTACGTAGCAGAAAAGAGGAAGAGAAAAAATTGGTACAAAAGCAGCACCACCACAACAAAAAACAGAAAAGTTTCCCTAGTACCCCCAGATCATCAAACAGCCTAACAGCAGCAGCAGCTGCAGCAAAAGAGCTCCGTTTTCAAGTAAAGGCTGTAGACGTAGTATGGGAGTGGTCTTCCTACACCTATAGGTATATACATACGTATGTGTACGTATGTGTGTATACCTGTGTCCACCGATCTACATATATATATATATATAATATCCATATGTATATATATACACACCTACGTATGCACATATATACATTATATATATACATACGTACACATATGTATCCATATATTCATGGAGACACATCTTCGAGTGAGAAAGGTAGGCCTACGACAGCCGCAGCAAAAGCTTTGCCTTTACCAGTGCCACCCAACCCCACAACAACAGCGGCAGCAGCAGGAAGGGGCCGCGATATTTCCGCACGCGTCAAAAAAGCAGCAGCAGCAGCAACACCTCACGACGCACGTATGCAGCAGCAGGAGTAATCGTAGCAGCGGCACAGCAGAAACCATCGCAGCAGCAGCAGTAATCGTGACAGCAGCAGCACAATCGCAGCAGCAGCAGCAAGAGTCGTAGCAGCACCAGCAGCAGGAGCGCATCACCGCCGCAGCAGCAGCCGCAGCAGCAGATGTCATTGTACCGCAGCAGCACGCGTCCCCACAATAGTAGCAGCGGAGAAAATGGGAGGAGCCGCAGCGGCAGGAGTCATCACCACCGCAGCCGCAGCAGGCGTAACAGCAGTACGAGCAGACTGCAGGAAGACTCGAGGCAGTAGTTTGAACGCTATAAAAAAAGTTTGTTTGTGTACCGCTGGCGACTTGTTGAACGGAGGGACTTCTCCACACGAGCAGGGCGGCGAAGCGCTGGTCCCACGTCGCGGGAACAGCAGCCACAGACGCTTCTTCCGCTGCTGCAGCGATGATCGCCTGCAAAGAAAAAACGTCCCCTTCGGCGGAAAACGTTGCGCCCAGCCCAGCCGTCAAATTTTGTTCGAACAGCAAACGACACTTCACGCTTTCTTGCGCTGTCTCCGCTATCTACTTGGGGTTTGGCTAAAACGTCTCTCTTCCACATCTCGACAAGTACCTCTCTCTTCTTCTCTCTTCTTTGCAGCAGCTGCTACTTCGTCTGCTGTGCTGCCACTCCGCTGCTTACACATATATCTACGAAGGGGCCCCGAAGACGGGATGCAACATACACCCACGTCTATTCATTCTACACATAAATATATGTCCACATATACACGTGTATATACACATATATATATATATATGTCTCTCTCTCTATATATATCAGTGTGAATATATATATATATATATGTCGATATATAGCAGTGTGTATATATGTATATTCATATACAGCAGTGTCTATGTATGGATGTCCGCATATATCAGTGTGTGTACGTGCATGTCCACATATATATGAGTATATACATATACTTCCTGTCTTACGCTCTCTCTCCCTCTTTCTTTCTTCCTCTCTTTCTCCTCCCCTTTTGTCTTTCTCTTCCTCTCTCCTTCTCTCTCTTTCTGGGCCACACACAGCGACTGAGAGACGGGCGTGCAGACACTCACACGCGGACAGAGAGGGCAGCGGCAGGGGCGGAACGGCGTGGGAAAAAACGCCGGACGTTTCGTCTACAACCACCCACCAACCCTGCAGCAACGTCCCGGAGGTCGTCCGCCTCCTCACCAGCAGCAAGCAGCGAAGAATACTCGCGCTTGGACTGGCCTGCGGTCGTCGCAGCAACGGTTCCTTCTCTCTTCCGCATAGATACAGATAGGCATAGATATAGATAGGTATATATATAGATAGATATAGATAGACACAGATACATGTGTAGGTATGTAGATACAGATAGATGCACTTATCGAAATAGAGAGACGGTTGTAGACAGAGAGAGAGAGATAGACAGCGCATAGCGGCAGCACACACGTGTGTATACATCTGTGTGTACGTATGTATGGACATTTCTCTTTCTTCCCGTCTGTTCAGTGAGAGCCGCGGCACGACTCACATACGTGCGGCTACGCAGCAGTGAAAACGCGGAGGGCAAACGACCTGCTGCTTTCCTGCAGATATACCTCTGTCCACGTATCTTTCCATGCTCACCAGTTGCTTCCCTCTGCCTCCAGATCACGTCCACCACACACGTATAGCGAGACAGGGAAAGACAGAGAGACAGGAGACACACAGAGACAGAGAGAGACAAACACATGCACTGACGATGTTCATACGCATACACACCCACACACAGACGCAGGACGTACGTGTCAACGGCGAGGTTCACTCGCCTTTTCTTCTGCCGCCACGTACACACATATATATATATACACACATATATATATTGCCTACTCCTCCCCCTTCCCCCGACACACACATACAGACACAGAGGCAGGGAGAGGTAAAGCACGAATTCGGTTGTAAAGATCTGCCGTTGGCGGTAGTGGCTGCGTCCTCCCGGGGGTGCAGGCAGGTGAGAATGAGAAGCTCTACGGGGCTCCCGTGAAGTGCCGGGGAACTGTAGCAAATCCTTTTGATTAGCCATATGATAGAAGCAGTAATGTCTCCTTCTTCCTCTCTCTTTTTCTTCGTCAAGATAGAGACACACACCCTTCCCCGCGCGCGCCAAGAGAGAGAGAGACAGACAGAGACCGAAAACGTTTTCTGCTTCTCCCTCTACACGCGTAACAGCAAGGCGTGGAGAGACATTTGGACCAGAGGCAGTAGGCGGGGAATTTCATACCTCAGCCTGCAGCAGGAAACTGGACGCGGCACGTGCAATTCTCCTCGGCAGACTTTCTTCGGGCGCTGCTGTTCCTCCTTCTCCTACTTCTCGGCAGCGGTAGTAGCAGTCACCCGCCTGCCTCTCTTCTTCTTCTTCCTCTTCTTCTGCTTCGTCGTAGTGCTCTGCAGTTGTTGCCGCTGCCGCGCGCGACGTGTTGTTGCTGCTGTTGCTGCAGTGGACGCCGGGCGCGGGCTGCTGCCGTTGCTGCAGGCGGCCGAAGGAGCCAACCAGCGAAGAGGAAGAAAAGGCGAGAGTGTATGCGACTGTGGGCAACTGTACGAAACGCGGAGACAAAACTTTCTCTTTCGTGCTTCTGCCAACTTCTCTCCACGTCATGCCCCGAGGAGTGCAGGCCGTCAGAAGCAGCAGCTCTTCGAGACGAGTAGCTTCTTCATCGTCAAATCCTTCGCCCACCAGCGGGTTCTCCTTTCTCTCGTCTTCTTTGTCGGCACCACCACCAGCACCACGACTGAGACTTTCTTTTCTTTTCCCTTCCCTTTTCATTGTCGCCTCTCCTTGATTTCCTTCCTCCTCCCTATCTGCTTTCTTTTCTTCGTTTTCTTCTTCCGCTCCTCTTGATGATCTTCTTCCTCTCTTCTCTTTGTCGTCCTTCTCCCTTTGCACCGCGCCTCTTCTGCCGCTACTGCTGCAATTTACGCCGGTCTTGCTGTTTTCCTTGCTGCAGCTGCTGCTGCTGTTGCTCTCGTCGCTGCTGATCTTTCGCTTGCTGTTGGTGCGGCTGTCGAGTGGGAACGGCGCGAGGGCGCAGAAGAGCCGCTGCAGCTGCTGCATGCGTCGGAGGAGCTGCTGCTCGTAGCCGCTGCTTCTCGTGTCCCGCACGCCCCCACCATTTTTCTTCTTCTGCTGCTCCTGTTGCTGCACATCTCGCGGGTGCTGCGGAGCTGCAAAAAAGTGTGGGGTCGGCAGTGAGGCAGCGTCACTCGCAGCAGCCGGAGGTCGTGCAGCAGCTACGAGGAGACGAGACAGGCAGCACGCTAGAGACGGCAGATGCAGAAAACAAAGAAGCAGCAACGTCCGTCTCCTGCTGTTCTTCAGTCGGTCCAGGAAATCCTGTAACGGCTGCTGTCGTCCTCTACCTTCCCCTTCTTCGCTTCCTTCTCGAACAGCCACAGCAGCAGAGACGGACGACGAAGAAGTGGAGGAAGAAGAATAAGAGGAAGGCGAAGAAGAAGAGACGGCAGAGGACGAAGCAGAAAAAAAGGGAAGGGAGGAAGAAGCAGGTGTTGAGCGGGACCGCAGTTGGTCGACGGTGAACAGCACGTCGGCGAGGAGACGGCAACAGATGAAAAAGTTTTCCTCTCGTGAAAAGGAGACGGAAACGTCCTCGAGAGTCCCCAGGATCGCTGCAAAATTCAGCAGGAGAAAGAAAAGGAAAAAAGGGCCTGAAGGAGCCAGAGATACACACATGGATGCGCCGTGGTAGCAGCAGACGATGCGCAGAGGACGACTGCAACACGACAGGGGGCAAGCAAAGTGGAGACGCAGCAGCAGGTGCAGGAGAAACAGCGGCAGCAGCGGCAGCAAGAGAAGCAGGAGCAGGGAAAATATCAGCAGCAGCGGCAGCAACAGAAGCAAGAGCAGCAGAAGACGCAGCAGCGGCAGGCAAAAGTGCAGCAGCAAAACGCTGATCAGCAACCCTGCACCAGTAGCGGACGCGAACGGCATATGCAGCAACAGAAGAAGAAGCAGCAGCAGCAGCAGAAAAATCTTTGCTGCAGAGGAAGGAGTCGCAGCAGGGACACCCTGGACGAAGAGAAGAAGCAGCACCAGCAGGTGATACTCAAAACGAAGGTGGCGCAGCACCGCAGATGTATACAGGTGAAGAAGAAAATGTTGTAGCAGCACCAGAGAGGAGAGGGAAGAGCAGCATTAAGAACAGCAAAAAGTAGTCGAGCAGCAAAAAAGTTATACGACCCACAAACACCTGCAAAAACAGCAGCTGCAGATATACACACGCAGATGCGGAGAAGACGCAGCACCAGCAGCAGCCGCTGTAAATTTAGGCAGAAGCAGCTCAGTTGGATGAAACGTGAAGAAGAGTTTCTTACAAATTTATAAACGCTGGCAGAAAGAAAAGCAGCAACAAGCAGTCAAAACGCAGGACAATCGCAACAGCACAACACGACATGTGCACATGAGTATGATCATACAATTACATATACATGTATATATATATACATATATGAATATATACATATGTAAATAAACATATATGTCGTGTATATATATACACACACAAGTGTGTATATATGTGTATAAATATACGTATATATATTCGTAGATACACATACAAACATATATATACGTATACATATGCACCCTCTATGCAGTATACCGGTCCACATACATACACATACACTTAATACATATACATAAGTGTATACAAAAGCACACGTATATCTACGTCTACACAAATATACACATACAAATATACACACATAATATATATACACATACACACATACATGAGCACACATTATACATACGTATATACACTACGTAGATACACCTACATAAAACTGTGCGTATATATAAATACATGTAATATATCCAACACATACAACACAAATACATATATACACATACATATACACATATATATTCATACACATAATATATATGCATATACACGTGGATCAAGGATAGATACATATATATACATATATAAATTCAAGTATGTACCTATCTCCTTTACCCCCTGCCTCAGAGGGAATGCGCTTGAGTCCCAACACACACGCACACACACTGCCATATATATAAATGTCAAACTCTTCGAATATCCGTAAACGTGTGCACTGCGAGACATTCGCAAAATCTATCAATCTATCCTATCTATGTATCTATCTATCTACGTACCTATCTATCTATGTAACTATGTATCTATCTATCTATGTATCTATGTATCTATCTATGTATCTATCTATTTATCTATCTATGGATCTATCTATCGATATATCTATGTACCTATCTATCTATCTATGGATCTATCTATGTATCCATATATGTATCTATGTATCTATCTATGTATCTATCTATGTATCTATCTATGTATCTATCTATGTATCTAGCTACCTATGTATCTATCTATCTATGTATCGGTGTATCTATCTACGTATCGGTCTATCTGCCTACCTACCTCTTTCTATGTACACGTATATATACATAGAAAGTGAGAGAAGGATATAAATGGGGATACAGAGGTGCGCGCGTGTCTCACTGGAGCTGCCTCATCCTAAAGGAGGTACCTCCGGAGAGAGAAGGAGAAGGCGAGACAGAAAGTAGGCGACGATCTTCTGTAGAGGAAAAGAATGCTTCTTCTACGTGCGTGCGCAGAAAGACGGACACAGAGAGAAAAAGACAGATAGGAGATGAAGAGATGGGCAACGAGAAAATCGGTAGTGAAAGACAATTCTCTTCTCCCCAAAGTCCCTACGTTATCTAATAAGACACAGTTTTTGCAAACACAGAAGAAGAGCGCAGCTGTTTATATACACGGACGTACATTTGTACATGAATACATATATATATTTACACGTGGATATGCGTGACAACACAGACCTATACAGATGTGCAGTCAGTTACACACACAGGTGTGTACCTATTGTATTATTCCACATGTCTATATATATATCTTAGTGAATATACATATATTTATATATATATATTCCTTAGTGGATATACACATACGTACAAGTGGATACGCATATACACTCGAGTGGACGGATATATAAATATATATAACAGTGAATACACGTATATATACACGTGGAGATACAAACAAATATATATATATATATATACAGATATATGTACACATACTACTGAACATACATATATATCTATATATATGTTGTGGATATATATACATAACTAGTGGCTACATATATATATATATATATATATGTATGTTGAACGTAAATATAGGGCTATGCGAATATGAACGACCGGGGCCGAGAAACTTACCATCAAGAAGGTCTAGTAAGTTGAAAGCAGCAACTTCTTCCTTTTTTTCCTCTTCGATGTGGAACCCCAGGGAAGAGGGCGGTGCTACCGCTTTCTTTGAGGAGTCTTGTCTTGTCTCCTCTCCCCTTGTCTCTTCCCCAGTGTCTTCTTCCACGAGCTCTTCTCCTTTCTTCGATTCTTCAGCGGCGTCTTCTTTGACACGTCCCACGAAATTTTCCTCTTTCTCCACTTCGCCTGTCTCTTCGCCAGCAGCCTCGTGCTGTGCTCGCTGCTTGGCGCTCGCAGACGCAGCGGCCCCCCCTCCCGCCGGTCGCGACGCGGCAGCAGCCGCAGGAGACGCCGCTTGTCTCGAGTGTCTGTACACCGGAAATGGAGAGCGAGGGCCCTCAGAAGACGAAAATCGCGCAGCAGACGACTGCACGGAAAAACGGGAACGGGGTGCTGACGAGACAGAGGAAGCCGAGAACTCAGGGGACGACGACGGAGAGATAGAAGAAGAAACAGAAGATGAAGAAAAGGCAGAAATGCTTGCATGCGGCGCTTCCCTTTTTACAACGAGCAGCAGAAGACGGCACCATTCTAACCGTACATCGTCTTTCATAACTTTGCAAGAAGAAAAAGTGCCCGCCGCCGACGGTTGTTGCTGCACTCCCCCCCCACGCAGGGTCTTCGTATGTTTGCGCGCGGACGGCAGCGTGTGGTTGCTGTTCCTCCCACGTTCTTTCTTGGCTACCGCTTCGTCGTCCTCACACGATATTGCTGCTGGTCCGTCGGACTTCCCAAAAAAAACCGCCTTCTCTTTTTCTCCTGGCGACGCTTCGAAAAACAGTTTCCCTTCCGCTGCGTCGTCGTCTACCTGAGAAGCATCCGGCCTTTTTCTTGCCTCCACCCTGGGGCCTACAACGTCGTTTCTGCTTCTTCCTCCCTCCTCTTCTGCCTCTCCTGCTGCTGTTGCTCCTTGAAGTTCTCCTTTTTTCTTCTCTTCTCCTGGCGGAGGCTGCTGTGCATGCAGCTCACCTCCCGTCGGTTGGCTTTCCTCTGTTCTCGTCCTGGTGACATGCCGCTGTGGCGGTGCTTTCCTTCTGCTACTGCAAAATGCGCGTCGGGCTGCTGCTGGTGCGCGTGCGATCTGCTGTTCCACAGCAGCGCGGAACCGAGAAGAAAGCAGCAGCTGCCGCAGCCGGTCACCAAGTGCTGCTGCTGTTGCATGTGTGTACGAAGGAGAAGACAGATCTTCACAAAACGGTGGCCGAAATGGGAGGGAAGGAGCGACAGGGCGAGATGGAGAAGCAGAAGAAGGAGAGGGAGAAGGAGACGCTGCCACTTCTCTGCAATGACGTGCACCAGACGCAGGCGCTGCTCGCGAGGCAGCGGCAGCAGCAACAGAAGCAGCAGTGAGAGACGCGGGGGGAGCAGAGGGTGTCGAAGCATCACCCGCAGAAGAGTCAGCAGCAGAGGCAGCAAGAGAAGTGGGTGCAACAGGAGACGAAAAAAGGCAAAGAGAAGTCGAAGCAGCCACCGGGACGCCTGCAGCGCCAGGTGCAACAGCTGTAGCGGGAGACGCAGCGGCAGCAGGGTGGGCGGAAGTCCCTGGCACTGCGGTCTGAGGAACAGCAACGGCAGCGGAAGAGTCCGCAGTACACGTGAATGCAGCGGCTGTACCAGCAGCAGCAAAACCACCAGGCAAAGAGGAGACGGAAGCAGCCGGAGAAGACGCAGCGAGAACGGGAGATGAGGACGGCGGTGAAGTTGACAAAGAGACAGAGGTGTCTCCAGAAGACGTCGAAGTGCAAGGGGGGAGGGAAGGCGAATCAGGAGAAGAAGAAGGGAAGAATAAATTGAAGTGCCTCTCTGACACCAGATCGACTACACCAGCTCTGCTGTCCTTGCACGGGAGGGGTCCGTCGCGGCCCGTAGTCTTCTTCGTCGTCTCCCCCTGTTCTTCCTCCGTTCGCTCCAAACTTCGCTGTCTCGCGGGTGCGCCCTCCAAACTCGAAGCCACTATACGAAGATGCAGGAGTAGTTCAGACAAAGGGAGAGGACGACTTGGTCGCGCTGCTGCAGCAGACAGACACTCGAGCGAAGTCATCGCGCAGCAGCAGCAGTCAGCAGCAGCTGCAGCAGCATCGCAGCAGCAGGCAGCAGCGAGGGCAGTGGCAACGCCGCCGCAGCACGGAGCAGCAGATGAAACAGCACCACAGGGGCAGGCAGCAGCCGCTTCAGGCGTGGCCACGGCGGTGGAGCCACAGGGGGCCGCAACAGCAGCAATAGCAAAGGTAGTCATGGCGGAGTGAAAGCAGGGGCAGCAGCGGCATTCGCGAGGGGCACGTACCAGGTGCAGTCCCGCGCAAAGAGGCAGCAGCCTCAGCAGCGCGCGGTAACGAGAGAATCCGACGGGCAGCGGCGCTGAAAATGATGGAGCCGCCACAGCGGTGCAGGACGAGGAAGGGACCTGAACAAGCCTGCTGCTGGACACAACTGTTACAGCAACAGCAGCTGTGCCGCCGCAGCAAGAGGCTGCCCCATCGGTGACAGACGGTAATGCGGTGATTCGCTGCTTGGAAAATGAATCTTCTTTGAAGCAAGACCGGGGACGGAAACGTGCGCATACACGTGTGCATATCTGGATTTAAAAGTGACAAGTGTCACGATGTTGAGATCAACGAAGCTCTCCTCGGAAGCTGGTGATTGTGTTTCTTCTGCACACGTCCGGTAGATCCGCATACTACTCTGACCTGAAAATGTATACAGGGCAGTGTTCCTTCTCATGCGCAGGTGGAAGTATGTATAAAACGCATAGAAAAATATTTTGTAGACAAGTATACCCCTGCCTTGTATAGAGATATACAAATATTATGCAAGGGTGTGCTAGGACACGAATGAAGAAGGGAAATGCACTGATAACGCTCGACTGCACACGGTAGAAGCACGAAACAAACGCGTGATTACGTGCGTTTACGTGCGGCACAAAAAGAAAATGAACGTTGTCTTTAACCGCAGGAAAAGGAGAACCGCCCGCCTGTCTTCTTTGTTCAGATTGGTGCACCTGCGGATGCTGGAATCAGATAGGAAACTTCTTACAAACTCAAGAAAGATGTCTGAATGGAGCACGAACCGCTCCAGAGGTGGGAGAAGGCGTAAAGGATGCTAGAAGGGAGTACAGATGAACGGAGACTTTTGCACCTGCCACTTGTGTGTCGACAGGAAACTTTGGAGAGAGACAGACTCTGACGAAGAGCAGGACACATATGTTACAGTGGTCTTCCTATAGTTGGGAGGAGAAAAGTACCATCGGAAACGCACTTTGTTACACGCGGAGAAATCGCGACCACAGAGGACAGAAAACAGTCATTAAGACATTGTTATATCAAAGAACGACGACAAAACAGCAGTGATTTTACACATTTTGACGGGGCACTGTACCACTGAGCTCGAGGTGAAATCTACCGCGGTAAGAGTCCCGGTCCCCTTCCACAGCTGTAGGAAATCCGTTGGCTTGTCCTCCGCCAGGGACAGCTTTTGTGTACCTTTATTTTTGTCCGTAGAAAGGGAGCTCTTCAATACAGATATACGCTGCAGAAGTCTTCTCACATAATTTGACTTGGTTTATCGAAGAAGAAAGTCTTTCGCAAGAAGAGTATGCGTTCACCTGATGAGCCTGCGGAATGTCATCTGCTCTCTCCCGACGCGACACGGTGGAAGCAGTCGCTTCGTATACTGGGCAGAACGATTCCTTGATCAAAACGAGTGTCGCGACCAATGTTTTCACCAACTAAATCAGTACTCTCGCGAAAGCGACGTCCTTCAAAGGAGTCAAAATTATGCCGGTGTAAGTTTCACGTGCGACATTAGAACAGAAAGTATTTCGGCTACACACGTGTAACCCGCCGTAATCAAGTATGTCTTTCGTGTCAACTGATCCAGGAAGTCCATTTGTACACCAGCACAGTGGTAAAGGAGAGGAAGGACGAGCAACAATGAGCGCCGCAGACGCGTCAGTTGCACATGCACGGGGGGCCTGCAGGAGATGGGAAGCCACATGTAACCCGGTCGCATGCAACCAGCAAGCAGAGCATGCTTTGCAAAAGTGTTCAGCGATGAAGAGTCACTGGCTTTTCTCCAAGCACTACGAGCTGCGCGCAGGTCTGCGTCAACGCGTCCTTGCTGTTTCCTGCTGCAACAGGTCGATTTAGCTGGCGAGCGCAGCCTTTGTCCACACGGTAGTCGTGTTGTTAAGTCACATCTCCTGCGCGTCGTGAACGGCGGAATCTGTTCAGTGTGCTGGGCGTGGGAGCTGACGTATTTTTGTCGACCTGCCTTTAGCTGGTGGCACTTCAGAACCAGCACGGCCAATCTCACAAAGTTATTTCCCGCTCCTCTTTGAGCTTGCAACGCCACATCTTCCGCTTGACAGGCGGCTATCTTGTCGTTCAGGCCTCCACTGTTTGCTGTGTACACTCGCTGTCCAATTTGGTCCGTGCCAGTGGAACATCCGATCCACAACAAGTCACTTCCCAATTCTTCTTCTCTGGCTCGAGTGTCGAAGCCGTCGGAGAACAGCTGCAGGCCCCCGAGGAAACACGGACTGCTTGCCTATGTCCTGATGTGGGCTGATACGGGATGCAGCGATGCGTGAGAGGAGCACGGGATGTCAGGACGGAGCGAGGGTGTCCTTGGGTCCTCATCGTGTTTATGACGTTTAGTAGCATATATGGCTTTGCAGCTCGACTGCCGGGAGATTCTCATCCGCCGGCGGCCTGAATCTCTGAAGTAAAGGTACATTTTTAAGTGTACAGACACTGTGGTCCCGGTGTATGGGCGGCCCCTGCTCGGAGCCCGAGGTAGATTCTCTCAAACTGTCGTTTCTGCGTGGCATTTTTTTTGCACTAAAGTAGGTGACTAATGACTTAGAACCTTTTTTTGTTCGCTTTCCGTCGAAAAGGCGGGAAAAGGGCGCACGTGACCTGGCCGCTCTGGCCAAAGAGCGTCCATGACGGCCTCGGTTCCCTTCGCCTATTCCCCTTTGTACACCTTCCGTGACATCCTGTATTTTCGTCTGCTGCTTCACCTTCCCTGATGCTCTCTGTTAGTTTTCTTCTCGTCTTCTCTCCAGTTCCTCCTTGCACATTGAACCGTGCACACGTGCCGTAAACCCCTATTCTTCATGATAAGTGCCAAGCTGCAGCGCCTACGATCAAGGCTACTTTCTTTTCTCACGCTTCTGTCAGGCTTTTAAAAATACTCTCTAAAACGTACGCAGTCTTCCCACATTTTTCGCAATGTCGAGACATTCTAGCCACGGTAGCGGCAGCAGCCCGTGTCTCGTGTCAAAATATCCACCCTTCCCCAATCCGCTCCTAGCCGATATCCCGCTTCCGTTGTCTGATCCGCTCTCTTCTTCGTTTTCTCCGGCAACGCTCGCCTCATCCTCTTCTTCTTCTTCTTCTTCCTCTTTTTCTTCTTCTTCATGTTCTTCCTTCGCGGACTCCTCCGGCTCCCCTGCGACGGGTTCATCCCCGCGCTCTCCGCGACTTCAGCCGTTTGTCCCCCGGCGACACCCACTTCCTGCTTCTGTCTCTTCTGCAGAAGCGACTTCGCGGGCTAGAAGGAATTTTCTGCGGCGTCTGCGGCGGCTCGACCATGAAACACAGCTTCCGAGTTTGCGTCCCTTCGACCGCATCATTTTGGGTCTCGACTTTTTCGAAGACGTCCGTGATGAGGCCATTTTCAACCAACCCGGAGACGCTTCTGTGCCGAGTGGTTCTCCTGCGAGAGGCAGCTCTCCGCGTTCTCCTTCTCCTTCTCCGTGTAACTCCTCTGCGTCAGACGGATCCTCTCTCCCATCACATGTCTCCAAGGCAGCGGATGGTTCCTCTTCTCCTCCGACGGATTCTCCTGCAGGGGACAGATGTTCTGCTGGGAGCGGAGTCGTGCCACCGGATGGCTCTCTTTCAGCAACCAGCTGGAGTTCAAAAAACGCGTCCCAAACGGCAGCAGGCGTTTCTCTTCGTGCAAGTGAGTCTTCGGCGGCAAGTCTAAAGCCAGCTGAAGAGTTCTTGAAGAAGGCCGTAACACGAACAGGTGCGGTCGCATACAGTGCACCAGCCGCCGTTGCTGACCACTCTTCGGCGGAGGGAACAGGCGGGGCTGATGGCGAAAAGGCTTCGGATGCGCATGTGTGCGCTACACTTCCGAAACCGCAGGAACAAGAAGTGACTGCGAAAGAGCAAAATGCAGGGGAGACTTTGGCAGATGCAAGCACTTCTATTGGAGCAGGTGATACCAGGAATGAGAAGGAAAGTGCGGGAGGAACGGGTTCTGCGCTGAGCGGTGTTTCTGCAGAAGGCGTTCTAAGTTCGAAACAGGACACTTCTTCCAATCGTGCGGAAGGGGTCTGCGCAAAAAGAGTTGGCGGCTCCGGTTTAACGGAGAACGTCTCTTCAACAGAAGGAACTCACGGAGAAAGTAGTAGCTCTTCTTCAGCGCCGTCTGCGCTTGCTGAAGAAATCGAAGAGCTGCCTGAGGGTGTGACAGCAGCAGAAGAAGAGGACGATAGTGATGACGAGTTCTCGACTCGACACCTGCAGCCAGTGCCCACAAATTTCTCTTCTGTCGAGCACTACGTGGATATATTTTTCCCGTTGTTTCTGCAGGAGGCGAAGCAGGCCATTCAACGCTCAAAGAAACTCGAAATGGGCGTCCCGGAGATGTGTGCCCAGGTAACGAAGTCCAGCAGTTGTCAAGTGGGTGTCCTCATCCGAGCTACACACCGATATACATTTCTGCTACGCCTGTGTTTCTGTCTTTCTCCGTGCTTCTCTCGCATTGTTCACAAAGAGTTAACACATAGTGCCTTAAAGAGTGAGAGAACAACATGTCAAGACCGGTAATACTGAGAGAGGGGAAGATTCACGTACACGTCTACATACGTGGAGAGGTCGTTCTCTTTGCTTTTGAGGGAAAGGACGTGGTGAGACGGTCACTGGTAAAAACAAATGTTTTGTGCACAGGTAGAAGTGCCCTTTTCTGTTTCGAGATCTCAAACTGTGCGAGTTCACTCGGTTAGCTCAAGCACGTACGTAGACGAAAAAGAAGGCAATGATTTCTGCAGAAGACATCGTGGTTGTGGTCGAATCTGGCAACAGCAGGCTGCTAGGTTGAGACACTGGTAGAATGTTTGGCGCACGCACATGTGCCTTCGGAAGCATGTGTCTCTGCGTAATATGGAAATGTTCGCGTCACCGTTACGTCGCTGTAAAGCAGGGAAATCCTGGCGTCGCAGAATGAAAGACTAAATACGTGAGATCTCCAAGGCGAGCGGTACACTGTTGGCGTTTCATATGCTTGCATCAACAGGAGCCAGCTGCTGAATCGCATCGGATGGGCTCTGTTCTGCCGTGTGAAGACGAGGCGCTTCTATGTATCTTTTCCCACTTTTTGTATCTTCCCTGGTTTTTTCCATGGAGAGGCGCACAAGCGCAGCACCGACATCCAGGAACTAGTGTACTGCTTTCTTGAACAGTTGCCCCGTGTAAAGAAATCGAGGGTGTTTCTTCGGAGCACACCTGCGTCAGCGATCAGATGTACGTGCGCCCGTAGGGGCACAACGCGACACCTCATCGTTCTGTGTAGGTGCTTTTTTGAAGGTCCAGCGAAAAACTCTTTTGGCAAAGGCGTTCCACCGTGAATAACTAGCTACGCATGTAAACGAACGTATTGCACATATATATATATATACATATACATATGTGGGTAGATAGATAGCTACGTCTGTAAACATATATATATATATATATGTGCGTATGTGTTTACGTACTGCGGAGGCGCACTCTGCACTTTTTGAGGTATTTCAGTTGATGTAATCCGTGTCTGTGTCTAATGTCCCCGGTGTGAATATATATGTATATATATATATGTATATATGTATATTTATACGCGTGCACAGAGACATAAATTTCTGCCAGTTAGCGGATTCGTTCGCAGGTGTATACCCCCTGCAGCCCCCCCGAGTACGTCTGCGCTTTTATGTCTTCGGTCTGCGTGTGGGTGTGTGCGTGCGTCGGGACGGGGAATCTCTCAGGTGCAGATGAAACTCGACGAAGGCGGAGATTTGTCGCTCAGCTTGGAGCGGCTGCACTTTTCTGCAGGGGATGGAGAGCCAGCAGCGTCTGTGTACACGTACAATGACTTAGTACTGCTGTCGCACCCTTCCATTGCAGGCAACACAGCCTCTCTGGATGAGCAGCAAGGGGAGCAGCAGCCCGCAGGACAACTGCAGGAGCAGGACCAGCAGCAGCAGCGATCGGAGTCAGCTGTGGCGGAACAGCACCAGCGGGATGCGGCAGGAGTTGGACACTTGGGCGAGGAAGGGCCACCTGCTTCGTTGAAGAGTGCTCTGTGTGCTTCTGGTGAGTTTTCCGGGGGGAAATTGCATTTTCTAACTGGTCGCCAGTTGCTTCACCTTCTTCTCGTGATCTGTCCTGCGGGCGCCATCATTTTCCCCAGGTCTCTCTTTTTCTTTTCATTTTCTGTCCGTCTGTGCCTTCTTCTCTGTGCCTTTGGTTCATCGTCTCCGACCCTCTTTGAGTGTCCGTCCTCTTTGTTTCTCTATTTCAAATTTTTCTTCTACCTTCCGGCTCCGGCGCTTTCGCCGGTTCTCACTTCTTCTGTTGCTGCCCCCAGTTCTGAATCCATTTTTCTCCTTCCTTCCCTTTTTGCCGCTTTCTCTTCTGCCTCTCCCTGCCTTTTTGATCTTTCCAGCGTTTACTCAGCTCTTGCTGTTCGTCTCATCTTTGTCCGTGTTTCTACCCTTCCTGTCAGCAAAGGAGGCTGCGAGTGATGCGGGAGGCGCTATCACAGCAGCTCTGCAGCAACAGATCCATTTGCTGGGGATTGTGCAACGCGTCGTCAATAAATCTTCACAAGGAGAAGTAGTAGTCTCGTGCGGGCCAGGGCAGACTTCCTCTCCGTCGTCTGTTTCTTCGTATTCTTCTTCCTCCTCACTGGTGCTGCGCGTCATCAATCCCGCGCAACTCTGGGAAGAGAAAAACGTGTACTGGCGCAGCCGAGACCTTCTGCGGCAGCAGCGGAAGGAAGCACGAGAAGCAGCCGCGGCGGCGGCAGCAGCAGGCGCGGCAGTGGGTGCGGGTGACAAACGCATGCACGCAGCAGAAGCAGCCGCCGCAGCAGAAGACATGGCACGAGCCGCAGCAGAAAAAGGAGAACAGAGAGAAGAGCTCCGACGGCAGCTACTTTTGCAGAGACGCGAAAGACAGCGAGACAGACTCAAAGCAATTGTCCGATACCTCTGCAGAGATGGGAAGCCCGTGTGGAATGTCAGACGGATCATGAATCTCACCTCGATGCACCGTGAATATCAGGTATCTGCACTGCAAAATTCGGCCGAGAAGCAGCCTCCAAGCGCGTCTGCGCGCAATTCCATGCCCGTCTCTTTCATTTGCTTACATATCTTCAACGGTATGCGGCTGCGTGTCTGTGTATGTGTGTGTGCCTCTCCGTCTGTATTTTCGGTAGGTCCCCTCTCCGAAAGGAATGCAGCAAGACCTGCGTATCCACGCATGTGAACGTTTGGATATGGGTGTGTGGGTAGATCTGGCAAGTGAAAGTCACAGGGAGCGGATGTGTCCAAACAGAGCGAAGAAACGCGTCTTCTGCTCTCTCATTACATCACCGTCTGTCGAAAATCTGCGTGCCTCAGTGTATCACGCACGTATATATGTATATACGATCCTTGATGTTCTCTGTTTTCTTCTCCGCGCTGCTGTACTGCACGGGCCGCGTGCTGCAGAACTAAGGATTGTCTCTTAAAGACGTTTGTGTCCATCTCTATATACAATTCCCTCTACAAATATATATATATATATATATGTATATATATACATATTTAGGCGTCGCCGTGTATGTTTGTATATACTTCATGTGTATACATCTGCATATATGTGTACTTGCGCACGTTTATGCGTACGAGTGTGTACGCACACAGGAGTGGAAAGATAAATTTACGTAGATGTGTGTCACTCTCGTGAACTGCTTCGAGTGACGGGAGTGTGCTGGGTCTAATGCAGGCGCTGATGTCACTTCCGGATCTCCACCTGATTAGCGAGTTGCTGTGTGCGAAGAACAGCAGTATGTCTCTCGACGAAAAGGACGCTGCACCGAGCGGCAGCGGGGGTAGAACGCCTGCCGGGGATTCTGCTCTGAGTGGCGCAGGAGAGGTTGACATGTTCAGCAGCTCCACCGCAGAGGGAGAAAAAAAGCGAGAGGCATCAGCGCGAGAAGCAGCCTCCTCAACTGGTCAGCAGCAGCAGCATCAACAGGAGAGTGGGAGCGGAAGTGTTGATGCAGCCACTGCGATCTCTTCGTCGTCTTCGCTTCCACATCAGCGGCAGCAGTCGCAGACTTCACTGGCAGATGGTGTCGATGCGTTCTCGACGGAATGTAGAAGGCTGCGGCGGGCTTGCGAAGCGCCTGGTGGAGAATGGAAAGAGCCCGCGCCCGCTGCTGAAAAAGCGACATACGAGAAAGAGAAAAACGCCGCAGCAGCTCAGGCGAAGCGACCGGAGGCAGGAACGAACGAAGCTGCAGTGCGTGAGAGAGAAGTGAATGCTCGTCACCTGAAGAAACCGAACGCAGAGGAAGGCGGAGGGGCAGAAGGACAGGCAGCAGCGAGCGGTGCAGCAGACAGAGAGACACGAGGGGAGCTGCGAGGGGGTAAGGCCCCGCAGCAGTCGACAGGAAAAGAAGAAGCAACAGCAGCAGAAGCAGCGAAACGAGAAGAAGGGAAAGGAACAGCAGAAGGAGGAAAGAAAGAAAAGGAGGAGGAGAAGTACTTTAGTATTCCGCCGCCGCTGCTGCATTCGTTAGAGAAAGTATGTAATGAGAGCCAGATGCAGGCACTGCGTGCATGCCTCAAGTACGAAGGCATAACTCTCATCCAAGGTCCGCCAGGCACGGGTAAAACGACGACAATTCTTGCTCTTCTTTCCGTCTTGCTGAACGCCCAAGTGCGGGGACGCTCTTCGTTGTCCTCCTCCTTCGCCTCTTCTAGCAGCAAGAGCGGATCCCGAAAGGAAGCAGCAGCAGCTTTAACAGGAGCGACAGCTGCAGGGGAGGCAGGGAGAGAGAGGCGTAAGTTATGCGTAGTGCAGCACTTTTTTCCTCTTCCGAGCGTCCCAAGAAAGAAGGATTTCCACGGATCACTTTCATTTCTTTGTGTGCCAGCGCGACGGTGTGTTGCTATCGTGACGGCTGCTACGGCTGCGACTGCCGCTGCGGCAGCTCGCCGGCGGCTGCTGCAGCTCTTCAAGTGCTGTCGTTTCTTCTGCCACAGCGTCACCTCCTGTTCCTGCTGTTCATGGAATGTGCTGGTTCAGCCGCAGTGATTTTCTTGTTCGACCTCACCTGCTGTTGCCGCTGCTCCTGTTTCGTCCGTGTGCTGCTGCTTCCCTCTGCCTAGTGCGAGTCACGCGTGGAGTATCCCACCACTTCCCTCTTTAATCCCCTGCATCAGCGGCTGGTCCGCGAGCGAGCGCATCCCAGTCTGCTCCGATTGCAGATGCTGCTGCTGCTGCTGCAAACGGTGTTACCCCTGTTGCCGCGGCTTTTGCAAGTGTTGCCGCTGCTGGTCCCGTCTGTGTCGGCAAGGTGCCTCAGGAGGCCATTAAACGTTTTCGCTGATGTCGCTGCTCGTGCTGTCGCTGCTACTTGCGCGGGTCTGCCCTGGTGTCTTTCTGAGGAAGCAGCTGCAGCTGCCGAGCTGCTAACCCGTCGCTGTTGGTAGTGGTGCGGGAGCCGCCGCTGCGAGACTCCTGCTGCCCGTGCTGCTCTGGCTGCTGACGCTGCTCTACCTGCTGCTACTACACTGGCTGCTGGTGCTTTTTTCCGCTATGTTTCTAGATGACGGCTACGTCACGCGTATGTACTCTCTCTCTGAACACAAAAACAAATGGGAAACTCTAGCATGACGCGAATAGCCTCGAGCGTCCGCGCTCCAGCGGCAGTCTCGTGAACGCCCGTACCGTTCCCACCCATACGAAAGTAGCTCTACGTATACAGGTACTTACGTATACATGTATACACACAGCGTCAGCGTACACGTCTTTATACTTGTATGTGTATTTGTGAACGGACTTTGTAGTCGCACAGATTTCTATCTCTCCGTAGATACTCACGCACAGACGCACGGAGCCGCTGTGTACGTTCTTACGCATGTATTTTTGTGTGTCCGCATATTTTTTGAAAACGGTCGGGCGCATGCGTGCCTCTTGCGCGTAGACGCCTTACGCGCATAAGTGTACCCCCCTGGCGAAACTCAGTTGTACAGACATTTTCCTTCACTGCAGCTTCAAGACGGGCGGCTTCGTACAGACATACCTTTGTCTACATACGTATACATATATATGCATGCTTGGACACATCGATATGGATAAACACATTTTTGTCAACGAGACCGCTGTATATATGTGTGTATATATATACGTACTATATACCTAGATGCGGAGGTAATTAGAAGATGCATCTGTCCCGCCAGGACTTGCGTATCGTCTATGACATTCGTGGAAGAAGTGTGTGCGTGTATCCACAGACTGCTGGGGTGGCGCTGGAGCCGTCAATGCCTCCGCTGACCTACTTTTGAAGCATATATATATATATATATACGTATACATGTAAATGTAGACATAGGCGTATATATGCATATCTGTATATACATACATATATATAGATATATATATGTATATGCTGCGCTACGAATACATATTTAACTGTGTACCTACGCATATGTTTCTGTGCTCCGACGGGAACACAGTAATGTACCTACTTGTCTATCGATATCTATATATAACTTCTTTAGCACAGCCGCATACTCGCCGTCCGTATATGTATACACACACATGAGCATACGTGGACGTACATGTACACACTTAAATGTATATGTTTGTGTGTGTCATAATAAGTATGCGCGTATACACGTGTGTACCTAGATCCTCACGCCGGTGCTGCTGCTGTTGTGGGGTGACGGCGGCGCTCAGTTAAGGAAAAGCAGCAGGGGGAAACGACAGCAGCAGCAAAAATGTTGGCAGACGAGCGTGACGGCAACGGCGGAGACGTGCTGTTTCTTGACGAACGGCAGCAAGAGGACTGCCGGCGGCTCCTAGAGGCGCAACCGTGGCTCTGCATGCGTAAGAACTGCTGACATATTATTATCTCGTCATCTGCCGCTCTTCTCGTCTCTTGTGCGTATGCGTCTCGCGGTGTCCCTCTCTCTGTCTCTCCGTAGATATGTATATATATATATGTATATGTATACATGTGTATACGTGTAGATATCTGTACAGCTGTAGACGTGGAAGAGGGTTAGACATATAACGTGATACGTCTGCGACCACACAGTGCCATCTGCGTGCGCAAGAATGTAGGAATATTTGCAGTAGCCTCGATTTGCTGTCGTGTGTGTGTGGATTCTCCGTAGTGTTCGGATATCTGCGTATGCCTGGCTTGTCTTTACATGTGTGCGCGTGAAGAGGGAGTAGCACCGAAGATTAGAAACGGCGTGTGATGAACTCTCCAGGCGGACAGCAAGGGCGGGAAATTAAGGTGGCTGCCTAGAAGAATTTGCTTGTACGCCCCAGCTACGCATGGTACTGCCACCTGCTGCAGATGCGCAGAGAAGAGACGTCTGCTCATTGCACGTCTCAGCAGCTGCACGCGTGCACACAACAGCGAGGCCGTCACACTCATGTGAAAACTGCTGAACATGCACGCGAAAATTGGCTGTTTTCGTTCAGGGACGCGTTTGAAGAAGCGGGGTGTACGTACACACCGTTGAACAAGTGTCAGGGTTTGTTGTTCTGCTTGTATGTGTATCGTAGGCGGGTCATGTTAAGCGCTGGTGCATGTGCTGCTCGTGTACAGCTGTTGATATGCTTCTCTCGCACTTTCCGCTCCTTTCGTGTCGGTGTTGCTGCTGCTGCTTTCCGTGTCGGTGCTGCTGGCGCATTGCTGTGACGTTGCTGCTTTGGTGTTGCTGCTTCGTCTCGAGCCGCTGTGACTCCTGCCGGTGCTCCTGCCGCTATTGGACTTTGCTGCTTCGCTCCCTGTGCTGCTTCTGTGGTGTTTGCTGCTGTCGTACTGGCGCTGCTGTGGCTGTTGGCGCAGGCAACTACACGCCGTGGTCTGATTTGCTGGAGTGCAGCTTTGAAGATTTGGAACTGCCGCCTTCTCTTCCTGCCGCGGCTCCTGCTCACGAACGCGTGTTGCTCGATAAAACAAAGACGTCACTCGTTCCCAAGTAGGGAAGTCCACTGCAGCAGCACTGGCAATCCAGCAGCAGCAGGTGCAGTTTCGTTTGCTGCGCAAGTAGATGTGTTCGTGGACGTGCGACCGTGATTACACGTAGGTTGACACTCCTGTTCTATGCGTGCATGTGTCTTAAATGCGTACATATATATGTCTTATACATACATGTATATATATATATATGCTTGTCTATGGGTGTGTATGTATGCGTGTGGACTTCTATTTGTATACTTGCACGTATGTATATGTGTGTGTTCATCCTTGAGATTTCTGTCTCTACATCTCTCTGTCTGTCTCTCGCTCTGTATGTATGGGTTTGTACATGTGAAACTTCAAAGAGATGACTAGGCTGTTGTCCTCCTCCGCACTGCCGCACACGCAGAGTGCGTACGGAGGGATGTTGTTCGTCGGTGGAAAACTCGCCAACGTGCGAAAACGCAACGTCAGGTCGAGACACGGGCGTGTGTGTATCTTTAAGGCTCCTGGAAAAGACAGACGTATACATATATATATATATATGTATACATATGCATGCGTTAATGTGAGAATATATATATATATATGGATAGATGTGTATATGTACGTACGTGTATATAGATTTACAGGAGTGTCTGCGATGCTGCATGAAGAAGCACGTCGAAGGAAATGCATATGTGTGTGACACATTTATGTGGCTCTCGGCGGTGAACACCTGCGTCCACGTATATTTCCGGGTTCAAAAAAAAATTTACACACATGTGTCCGTCTACGTAAAGCATAAGTGCACATACGTATATATACATATATATCTATTTGTCTGTGTATATATCTATACCTATCTATCTTCATATCATACACATGTATATACACGATGTTGTGCGTCGGTACAGGTATGGACTTCTTTTCCTGTGTACGTGACTTTGGGAGAGCTGCGTATATGATTTGTGTTGCCGTGGAGGAGATGTACGTATGCACCGTCGTGCTTGTGGAGGCAGCAGCAACCGGAGCACCTTTTCTCAAACCTGGGTCTGCGTGGATACATCGTCTATACATATATATATGTATATATATGAGATATGTAGATAGATATAGATATATTTACAGATATCCATCTATCTATATATATATATATATATGCGCCTTTGTGCGGGGTACAGGAAATAGCGCCAGAAAAGCAGCAGCAGGGAAGCAGCAGCACCGACCAGAAGCTTTTCTTAACTTTTCTGGTGCCCTGTCCGTGTCGCTCTGTCCTCGTCGCCGCTTCTTCAGCGTCCTCAGTGCTTGGCTGCTTGTGGCTTTCTTCCACGTCTGCATCACAGATGCACGTACCTACTTCGCGTGTCTGTAAGCATTCTGTCTATCTGCATGTGTATGTGTGTCTCCCTTCCTCTCGTCGCGGCCTTCTGTCTTTCTCTTTCGCTCTCTGCTTGGATAGGTGAGTCGTGCCGGACAGCAGTGAATACATGCATATATATCTGTGAGGGGTATACGTACAAGATGTATGCATATAAGTTCATGCAGGCACACATATATATATATATATATGTATATGTTACGCACGATTGACGGGCAGGGCCTTTGCGCATGAAGAGACGGCAACATACACGCGTGTCTCCGTTTGTGTCTCGGTTTCCCGCTTGCTGTCGATCTTTCTCTTCCGCACTTCCACTCTGTTCTCTCTGTGTATACGGAGGCAAATAAAGAATGCTTCTGCCTCGTGTGACTGTCTTGGCCCGCCTTCTTGCAGTCGCGTTCTCGTCTGCGCGCCGTCGAATGCTGCGATTGACGAAATTGTCAAGCGACTCGTGCAGTCGCCTCTGCGCGGTGGTGGCATCTTTAACGCCAAGGGGCAGCGGTGCAGGCCGTCGGTAAGAATATACACACGTGTTTGTGTCGCCCTCCTCGGTGCGCTTCTACGAAGACACACACACACACACACACGTATAGGAGTGCACATATATATGTATATATATTCACGTATTTGTCTGTCTCTCTGTGTGTTTCTGCTTCTGGCCGCGTATGGGCTCCTTTGTATTTGTTTCTGCATCACGGCTTGTCTCAGACGCCGGGCAAGGTGAGTCATGGTCTACACTCGTCTGCCTCTCGTCAACACATATATATGTGTACATGCACACGTGTATGTATGGATTTGTTTGTTTCAGGATGTGTGTGTATCTTTCTTGTGCTTCTTTTGTGGATCTCTCCCTATCTGTGTCTGCGCGTATCTGTCTATATGTATTTCTGTATGTGTCTGTCCGTATCAATACGTGTGCATATCTCTTTCAGTCTTTATTTCTGTGTGTATCTCTGCCTATTATATCTCTGTGTGCGATTGCTATATGTATGTGTACAGGCGTATACATATATATGTATGTATATACATATATCTATATATATACATATATCTATATATATATACATATATAGGTGTATATGTATGTAAGTGTGTATATATATGGGTACGATAGCCACATGTATATGTACAGGCATATACATATGTATATATATATATATGTATATGTACGTAAGTATATACATATGTATAGGGATAGTCACACGTATATGTACAGGCATATACATATATATATATATATATGTATATAGGTGTGTGTATGTATGTACATGTATATATATATATATCTTCAGGCCAGTGTCTCTCTCTGTCTATTTGTATCCATGTCTCTCCAGATGTGTGTATCTATCCGAGTGTCTACACGTCGCTTAACGCACATACATATGTGTATGTTTATACGGATTCTTTGTCTCGTATTCTGTCTGTGTGTGTACGTACACCTGCCGGTGAGATCCTTAGTACCAGGGAATTTTCTGCTGGTTTTTTTTGCTGTTCCTGGCTCCAGCGCTGCCGCAGGCGTACTCGCATGTATACGCACGTCTATCCGGTCTGCGTCTGCGTACATGCAAAAATATGTATAAATGCATGCGCGTGGCGCTCTGCTCTTCCGCACAAATGTAAGACGGTCGCAAGAGTCTCAACGTAGTCATCTCTTTCACTCTCTGCCTCCGCCGCTTTGTCTGCTGCTGCTTCTGCTGCGCTGGCGACTGCCGCTACTTGTTTGGTGAAACTACTGCTGCCTCTTCTTGTGCTTCTCCTGCTGCTGCAGTTTCGTCCTCTTCTGCTGCAGTGGTGCGTCTCCTTCTGCTACTGCGACTGCTCGTCCTCTTCTGCTGCTGCCGCCGCTTCCTCTTCTTTTTCGTCTCCTCGTACACGCCTCTGGTCTACCACTGCTGCGGCTGCCTCCTTCTCTTCTTTTCTTCCTTTCTGCGACCACTCGTGGGTGCCGCTCCTGCTGCTGCGCGGGGTGCGCAGGTCGTCCGCGTGGGGCCGAACGTGCGGCCAGACCTCGTCCGCTACAGTCTCGAGCACCTCGCGCAGCAGCTGCTGTCTCGAGCCGGCACGAGTCTTCAAGCTGCTTCTATAGCCGTGAGTTTCCCTTTCTGCCTTCTCTGCTGCGCCCAGCTCTTCTATTCCCTCTCTGGCGCATCCGTCTTTTCCTTTCTCCTCTGCCGTACCAAACTCATTCTTCTGCTGCAGGCTTCGCAGGGTGAAAGCGAGCGTACTATATGAGTGTACGTCTGTGTGTGTAGGTGTGGGTATGCATCTATGTGTAGGGGTATAGGTATTCTTATCAGCGCATCTGTGTGTGTATGTCTTGTTGTCTGGAGGAGGAAGGAGAGTCTTTTTCTCGTTTCTTTGAATACGAGACTTTTTCTGAGCTTCCCTACGGTCCTCAACCCGCGACATATAGGGAGACGAATTTCTTCTCCTTTTCTTCTCCGTCTCTGCATCTCGTCGTCTCCGTCTCAGGCCCGCACTCTCTTGCGTGTCTCCGTCTCGGTGTCTCTCTTTTTGTACGTGTTTCTCTCCGTCATAAAAGGCAGCACGTGGAAATGTCTGCAGACGCGCCCCTCAGCAGTACGTCCCTCATTTCTTCTGCTTCTTCGTCCACTGCTGTGCTGCTGCCCTTCCTTTCTCATTGTGCTCCTTCCACTGTCTCCGTGTCTCTCTGTCTGCGCGTAGACGGGGGCGGAGGGGGAGGAGCGCTGTGGACGTTAAGGGATTGCAAATAAATTTTACGTAGCGTTGACAACACTGCGCCAGTATTCGCGGCGTCAAAGCAGAAAAGGACACTGCAGCCCGGGAGAATACAAAAAGAGCAATACCTGCGTGTGTGGCTGTATTTCTGTATGTACCATACATCTATATACATGTATATATATGTATATGGATGTGGATATGGATATGGATATAATATACATATATATATATATACGTATATCTTGTGTGTTTGTATGTGGCTGTATATCTGTATATACCACACATCTGTATATGTGTATATATATATATATGTATATGGATGTGGCTATGGATACGATATATATATATATATATATATATTGTATCTGGGTGTATATAGATGTAGATTTTGTAGACGGCGATATCTTCGAATCTTCGAGATTACACGTCTATGGTGCTTCTCTGTATCTTTCTGTATGTGTACATTGTGTGTGTGTATGGGAGACTCTGTGCCGGACTATGGACAGGAAGTCAAGCGCATACGTGTGCAGGTGCATATCTTTTCCTCTTCGTAGCTTTTTTATGTTGAGGAAATTTCCGCCCTGCAGTAGACGAGCGTGTCGACCGGAGAGTTTGTTGGCCTACTTTCTTCGAGGAAAAGACAGAGGCGAAACGTGCGCCTCCCGTGCACCCCGTCCCGTCCGTCTTGCGGTCGTTTCTATTCCTCCCCACCTGGAGCTCTCTGTTTCGTCTTCTTGTGTAATTTCGTTTGTCTCGACGCGAAGCAGAACAAGGTCCTTTTTCATCTTTTCCTTTCCTCAATTCGTCTCCTCCAACACATCGTCACGGGCGCAAGAAACCCCACCTTCTTCTTCTTCTCTTCGTTCTTCTTCGTTTCCTTGCCCCTTCCTCTGCTTCCGGCTTCCTCTTCTCTCTTCCCCTTCTTTTTCGTCATTTTCCCACGCGATAAAGTCGTTCTTCTCTCTCTGCCTCGTACGTGCCCCTCTTTCGTAAACGGGAGGTATAAGCGGCCGCAGGTATGTCTGTACGTATATGTACGTGTGTGTAATTATGCGGACCTACTGACGCGCGCCACGTGTACATCTCCTTGAATATGTGTGCGTCTCTGTATTTACGTACGTACATATATAGTAATATATATGTTGTCTAAAAATTAATATATGTAATGTATGTGTATGTGTGTATGTGTGTGGATTCTGGTGTGGCAGTCAGAAAGCCTGTCTTCTTTCTCTTGGTTATTTTCTCTCTGCTCGTCTCTCTCTGTGTGTCTCGCTTCGTCTTTTTTTTTGCGAAGGGCCACTTCTTACGCACTGCTCGTCTTCTCTTCGTGGTCTCTTTAATCGGGTCTGCTTCCGTATCCGTGCCCTTTTTCTTTTGCTCTACTTCTCCCGCTTTCTCTTCTGGGGGTCCCCCTCCTACAGGAGTCAATTCGACTCCGCCTTTTTGTGCTTCCCGCGGCCGTCTCTTTCGTTTTCTCAGTCGCGCCGCAGAGTTGCTGTGCTTGCTGCTTCCTCTTTTGTTTGCTGGCTGAGTTTATGTCTCATTCGTCTGTCTTCTGCTGCCACGACAGGATATAAAGGCAAAGATCATGGAAAACCAGCAGGTGGTGTGTGCGACGCTGTCGGCTTGCGGGTCTCGTGATATCGCGCGGTGCACCTTCGACACCGTCGTCATCGATGAAGCGTCACAAGTAGGTGGAAAATGTTTTTCAGTCGTCACTTTGCAGAAGTTTCCTCGTCTTTGTTTCCTCTCATGGACACAGCCTTTCTTCTCTCCTGGTTTAGGTAAGTACGGAAACTCAGACAAAGATTCTCCATTGTGTCTGTCGAGCGCCGTTCTCCTCTTTCTTCCCGTCCGTGAACCGCAGCGGAGGAAGGAGTCTTCTTCTGCCCTTCGTCGGTGGGGACAAAGTCAAGAGAAATGTCACCCACAGCGTAGAAAGCGAAGATTTCCTGCTTTTTCTGCGTTTGTGTGCGTATGGCAGCAAAGAGACCGAGGATTCTCTCTTTTGCTGTCGTTGTTGCTCTTCCCCTCGTTCTGTCGCGCTTTTTCGCTTTCCCGTTTTCTCCGTCTCTATCTCGCATTTGGTCGCCCTCTTTGCCTCTGTCTCTGTTTTTCTCTCGTCACTTTCTCGTTTGCTGTTTATGAACCCCTTCTTCTCTCCTTTCGTTCCTTCCTGTCTTCTTCGCCTTTCTCTGTGCGTTGTTTCTTGTCGTCTGTGTCTCCCTCTTCGCAGACAAGCTGAGCGAGGGTGTGCTGGTGGAGATGTGTGGGATGCCTTGGAGAACTGAACAGCGTCTCTGTCCGCAGTCATATTTTCGAAGTTCTCCTGAGAGAAAAGCTGCAGCATAGAGCTGCTTCAGGTGTCTAGAAAGAAGTGTCTAACGGTTTTCTCTACGCCTGCATATGTATACATAGATGCGTGTGTACGTATACATATATATACATGTATGCGTATGTATACGTGCATACACATATATGTGTGTACGCACAAGCGAGCATGCATATTTGTAGAGAGATGTCCGTCTTGAGTCGGTAAAGGCTTGTACGAAGAGGCTTGTCACTATACCAATACTGATGTCGTTACACTCGGGAGACACCTTGATGATCTCTGGTGTCTGTACACCCGAGAAGCGCCCTAAGGATCTTAGGTGTCCGTACACCCGGAAAGCACCCTTGTGATCTTTGACGTCGTTACACTCGGCAGGCACCTTAATGATCTCAGGTGTCTGTACACCCTGGAAGCACCCTAATGATCTCGGGTGTCGTTACACTTGGGAGGCGCCTTGATGGTGTCTCGTGTCGTTACACTCGGGAAGCACCCTGACGATCTCTGGTGTCGTTACACTCGGGAGGGACCTTGATGATCTTAGGTGTCTGCACACCCGGGAAGCACCCTGATGGTCTCAGGTGTTTGTACACCAAGGAAGCTGTCGCTTCTTGTTGGAAGTTGGTTTTGTCCCCGCACTTTGATATACTGTGAACAGCCTTCACATCTCTTAGAGAATACGAAAAACGAGTGTCTGTACGCGTTTCTGTATATAATCACACTTTACCAGTGGATCACAGGAATAAATATGTGCATGCACACATTTACGTGTATAATGTACAAGCGTATATGCATATTTGTGTGTGTTTCTACCTATATACATGTATATGAAGACACACACCTATATGACCTGCATGTGTACGTGTATGTGTGTGTGTGTATGCCGCTAGAAAGCTCTGTATAACCGTTTTCATATTAGCAAGTCGTAGGGAAGGAGCGCAGTAGTATTTGTTGTATTTTTGCCGATATTTTGTTAAAACAAGGCGTGTACCAGAAGAAATGCGCGACGCCTTCTTGGAGGCGCCGGCGCGTCGGATGAAGAAACGACTTTGAAGAGTTCCTCGTGTATGCGCGGAGAAGTCTGCGGTCCTTTTTCTCCGCAGCAATCGACTTTGTCTGCTTTTGTTTGTGAAGGTTTTTCGGGTGAACTGCGTGTGGATGCGCAGTGCTGGACTCACGAGGGTATTAACCGAGTTTCCTCTTCGTAATCTCTGGACACTCAGGGAAAAACTCTTTCTGTGTTTCTCTGTCTGTCTCTGTTTTTATGACGAGTTCGTATAAATTTGAATTCTAACGGAGCAGGGATGTGTTGCCGACAGGAAAGGTACCTGGAGCTGCCTCGTGGCTTGGCAGTGGAGGCGGTCCCGCTTCCGCTGCTTTCCTTTTTGAGAAGTGTTATTTTGAGAGACAGAGAGGAGGAGAGACAGACAGGGAGAGAGACAGATTGTCTTTTTCGTTTCCCGCTGGTAGAAGTGAAAAATTTGCTGGACTGCTGTATAATTTTATGATGGAAGGCCTCCGTCCTGAGAGAAATACGGTCTGCTGCATGTCTTCAGGGCGTCGAAATTTCCACCCTTATTCCCCTCCGTCTCGGCTGTCGCCGTGTCATCCTCGTCGGAGATCCACGCCAGCTCCCCGCCACTATCTTCTCTCGGCTAGCCATACAACATGTAACCGTCTGCTTTTGCCGAACTATATACATAAATATATATATTTATACGTATACATATACATACATATATCTCTCTCTGCGTATATATGCATGTGTGAAAGTCTGTGTGTTGAAATGTAGACTTGCACTACTAAGGAGAAATAACACGTGTCTCTCTTTCTTTCCGGTGTAAGTCTCTCGGTCTCTCTCTATGTTTGTGTAGACATCTACGTATATATATATATATATATGTGGCAGTATAAAGAGGGTGAGCTGCACGTCGAACAGCATGTGTATATGGGACTGTTTTAATCTTTGCTGCTCTCCTTCCCTGCACGTAGTTGTGAAGAGGAGTTTGCCGTTCATGTCCACGTGCGAAAGTATATCAATCTCCTTGTCGACCCTTGCAAAGGAGAATACCTCTTCCTGTTGTAGACATTACCGACGCATGACTGCCCTAGATGAGTATTCATCCACGCATACATCTGGAGGCATCCATATATATATATATATGCGCATACCTGCACGCATATATACATATATATAAGTATGTATGTGCATTCGTAAACGGGTGTATATATATATACATACATACATATATGTAACTGTAGGCATCTGTAGATCAGCACGCATATATTTGTGTATATACATATGTATATAAATGTACACCTGGCGGTGTGTATATGTATATATATATGTTGATCTGTACGCATATATGTATATATCTGTTTTTGCGTGTATGCATATCTGTATATATGTGTATACATGTACAAGTAGACACACTTGTGTATATCTGTGCTCACATATATGTATATATATATATACATATATTTGCTTCGTCAGTATGCGTGGGCTGGACGCCGAGTGGGTGGCAGCCTTTCTCTCTCTCTGTATATATATACATATATATGTATGTTTGTGGACCTCTGTATAGCCGCTCCTGTGAGTGGGGGAGTACGCTGTGCAGAGGTGCTGCGTGCTGCTGCGTTCTTTTGCGAGCGTCTTTCGTCAGCGTCGTCCGTTTCCTCCGTCTCTGCTGCTGCTACTGCAGAAGCGCATGTGCCGCGTCCGTATCTATTTCTTTGTCCAACCACACACACACACACACACCTGTGTGGGTCTGTCTGTGTCTCTTTGTAGACACAGACAGACATGCGTGTCTTGGTCTCTTTTATCTGACGCTGGCTTTTTTGATGTGTTTGCCCGTGTCTACCTTTTGCGCACGTGTGGACGTGTGTCTCTCTCAATAAGTCGCTGCACTTTCTACTATCCGTGTTCGCTACATACCTGCGTATGTGTGTGTTTCTCTCTGTGTCTGTCTTTCTGTACCTTTTTACCGTCTCCGTGTCTACTTCTTACAGCTACAGACTTGCACGTGTATGTATGTGTGTGTGTCTTGTGTCGCGTGCCCTTCTGCTGTCTCTCTGTCTATTTGGTATGCCTATAATACACCTCCGTTATGTGTGTCTTTCTTTGTGTCTATGTAGCTTTCTACTATCTCACTGTCTCCTTATATATATATATATATATATATATATATATGTGTCTACCTATATCGCGTGGCGCGTTACGTCTGGCTCTGTATGTCTCCCGGCCACCAGCCTGTTTATATGTATACTCTTCTGCACCTACGTCTATTTGTACGCCTCGGTATCTAGCTACGTGAGGCTGTGTACAGCTTTGTCTCGCTGTCTCTGGCTATGTACATACATGTATCGGTCGACAGCTTTATACACTGTCTGTCTCTGTCTGTATATGTGTACGTATCGCTTGCATATATATATATATATATATGTAGATGTGTATATGTATGTGCGTGTGTGTACGTATTATCTATATTTATTTTACTTCATATACATATGTATATGTGTACATATATGTGTGTACGTATCATCTATATTTATTCTACTTCATATATATATATACACAAGCGTACATGTCTTTGTAAGAGTATACGTCCACGTATTATATATATATATACTGTTACACATATATGCATATACATATATATATATAGAGAGAGAGAGAGAGACAGATACAGAGAGATCCATACCTATAATTGTATACATATTTCTCTGTATGTGTGTGTGTGTAATTATTTGTATCTGTACCTGTATATATATATATCTGTAGTTCTGTATGCACATATATATATATACCTAGAGAGAGAGAGAGAAATCTATGTAATTTCGTATGTATATCTTTGTATGTGTGTGTACGCAAGTACCCGAGTCTATACCTATATATATATATCTGTAGCTCTGCATGTGTATCTGTCTGTGTTTGCCTCGGTATTGTCTATGTGAATAGGTATTTGTGTATCTGGCCACATATATGTGTCTCTCTCAAAATGTTCGTATTTGTCTCTGTGTGTATATATAGGTGTCTATGCCTGTATCCCTCTATATATGTATCTACAGACGTAAAGGTATCTGTCTCTGTGTGTAGGTATACACACTACCTATACCTGTAGCGTTTCATATTCATATCTGTTTCTATTTGTAGATCACATGCGTATATTTCTGCCTGTGTATGTGGATGTGTGTACGTGTCTCTCTTATCTTTGACTATACCGACTTGTATATATTTGGCTGCAGATCTCTATATTTATATCTGCCTCTATGCGTGTGTGTGTGTGTGTGTACGCACTTTCCCTCTCTGTATTTCTTCATATATTTGTAGATGCTTAGAAATATATACCAGCCGATATATATATATATATATATTTGTCCGGCAACTGCGTCTTCCTTCTTCGTATTTAGAAACGCATCCATCTACCTATTTTACCGTACGTATGTGTGTGTCTCTCTGTCTATGTGTAGTATGTATATACGTATGCTTTGGCTTCGTACCTCATTCTTTCTCTCTACATATATATATACATATATGTGTGAATATGTATGTAAATACGGAGATATATAGTTTTAGATTCTTGTAAGTTAATATATCCGTATCCACGTGCGTTTTTTATTTGTCTGTCTGTACGCGTGTGCGTACGTACTATCTATCTGTCTAAACCTCTTCATATGTGTACACATATATGTATATATATATGTAAACACAGGGGCCTAAAGCTAAGGCTTTATGTAAGTCCATATATTCGCACACATGTACTTTTTCATATGTGTCTGTCCGTGTGCGTGTTCGCACGTACTACCTCTTTCTACACCTCTTTATATACGTAGCCGTTTATGGGTGCGTATACATATATATATATATAATGCAGAGATATAGAGATGTAGATACACGTAAGAGTATGTATTCGAACATATGTACATCTTCATATCTGTCTGTCTGTGCGCGTGTCTGTACGTGCGCCATTTATATCTGTTGATATATGTATCTGCTTATATATATATGTGTGTAAGCAGAGAGGTATACAGTTATATATATATATATATATATATGTGTAAATCTGCAGGTTGATATATATGTACATTTTTCTCGTTTTGTTTCTCTGCGGGCCGGTACAGGTGAATTGTATCAAATACATGCTGACTTTTGTGCTTGCACGTGTGAAGCCGAGCCGGTGTACATGTGTGCCTCGCCGTCTCTTCCGCCGTGTCTCCCCGCACCTGCGCCAAGGAGACGCGTCTCTGTGTCTCGGTCTGCCGTCTCCTCAAGTTTTCCTCCTACACAAACACACACACACACACACACACACATAAATTTCGCGCGTTTCCTGCGTTTGTGTTGGCATCTTCTTCTTCTTCTCTGGTCGTGTCATATTCTCTGTTTTGCCTTCTGTCTCTCCGTCTCCCCTTCTGTCTCCCTCTCTTCTGCCCCCCTCCCCCCCCTACTCTCTCTTGTCCTCTCCTTTTTCGTCGTCTGTGTACCCCTGTCGCCCTGTCCTCCTGGGGATGAGACACACGTATGTATGTGGGCGTGTATGTATGTATGTATATGTATGTATGTATGTATGTATGTATGTATGTGTGTGTGTGTTTGTGGGGGACAATCGTCTGTCCTCGTTGCCCAGCGATATGATCAGTCTTTGTTCGAGAGACTTGAAGCGGCTGGGAAACGAGTCAATCTTTTGAGCCTGCAGTATCGCATGCACCCCGCGATAAGTCAATTTGCGAGTCAAATTTTCTACCAGAATCATCTGAAGGATGCCCCTCGCATCAACGAAATTGTGCAGCCGCCGTTGCCGTGGTATGGGGTTCCCATCTTCAAGCCTCTTGTCTTCTTCTCTCTCAACACCTCCCACCAAGTACGTCCAAATGATTTCTCCCTTTTCTTCCTTTTCAAGCTGCACACGATGCATCTACCTATATTTATATATGCGCACACCTGTACCTCTGTGTATCTATATGTGTACGTAGGTAATATGCGTGTGTGGGTGACTTGTATCGATATGTGTGTGCGGTCGTATCTTTATCTCTGCTTGTCTACACACATATACATATATATAGGTAGATAGACAGATAGATTGATGGGTAGATAGATAGAGAGGTATAGAGATAGACACACATGTTTATATGCGCGTCCATCTATATATATATCATTACATAGGTAAGTTCTTACATAGATTTGGGTATTTTTTGAGACTCTATGTAAATGCATTGCTCAGGGAGAGATCGATTTGGAAGGCGACTGCATGCATAGGTATGTGTATACTCATACATGTATATATTTGTCTTTGCGTAAATGCACGTGTGTATCTGTGTCTGCGTATCTGTTGATGTGTCTGTTGACCTCTCTCTGTCTCGATCTATCTACACATACCGTTGTGCGTGTGTATATAAATAATCTGGTGTGCAGGTGCATGCGTATACAGATACCTACTTACGTCTCCATCCTTGAGTTTAAATGTATGAATTACACGGGTTCACTGGAGAGGAACGTCTTTCCAAAGAGAGAAGAGAGACAGTCTAGTTTTGTTTCAGGAGGGATGAAACAGGTGTCTATACACACAACTCTCTGTACCTATTTGCACGTATATATATAAATAAATGTGTGCATGGGTTTAATATATGTATATGTGTAGACGTGTGTGTGGGTATGGCGATAGGATATTCGGATGAAGAATGGGGCAGATGAATTCTTTGGTTGCGCGTAGATATTTTCTTCTCTCTGAAAGACTCTTGGTGTCCCCCGTTCTCCTCTTCCTTACTTACATTTCATGTTCTTCCTTTTTCTCTTGGAAACGGGAAATCCGTTTACACAGCGGCAGGTCGCTACGCCTGTTCACGCGCAGCTGTGTTTATTCATCTCCTCCAGCAGTATAGCAACCAGGCCTGTACATATATCAGGGCAGCTACATATGTATGTATACAGAGAGGCAGACCAAGAGAGAGAAACAAACATATATATATATAAAGAGATAGTGCGTGTGTACAGAGAGAGGTGGGATCTCTCGCTCTCTTTATATATATATATGTATGGTAACAAAGAGGTTTGTATTTATACAGTATCAAAGATATATATATATATGTATAGGAACAGATGGTGCGTGTCTACAGAGAGAGGTGGGTCTCTATACATGTATGTGTATATATATACATATAGGAACAGGCAGATTTCTCTTCGTACAGTAAGGTATAGCTATTGATGCAATACATATATATATATATATGTATGTGTCTTTAGAGATAGGTGTAGATAGGTGTGTGCATATACAAAGACAGGTGGGTTTCTGCATTTATATATATATATGTATATGGTAACAGCTAGGTTTGTATTCATACAACAAGGTATAGCTACCTGTGTAGTGTGTATATATATGTATGTAGTAAGAGAAAGGTCCTTGGGGGGTGAATATACGTGCCTAGAGTAAGAGGTAGGTATAAATAGACTTTGTAAGAAACAGGTGGTGTATAAGTATGTAGAGAGACACAGCGTGAGACAGAGAGTAGAAAAGCAAAGACACGTGTGTATGTATATAGTAAGAGATAGGTAAACACGTAGATATGGATACCAAGATACATACATATATATATATATATGTGTATATTCAGGTAAAAAGAGAGGAGCGTATGTTTTGTGTATGTATGTAATTGGAAATAGGGTAATTCACATATTAAGAGACAGATGTACATATATACCAGGAGATAGATATATACGCAAATGTACGTTTATCTAGTAAGAAGTCGGTGAGTATATATGTATATAGAGATAGATATGTACCTGTATATATATATATATATATATATATTTATATACATAGATAGATATGTATTTCTTCTACTTGATAAGAAATCGGTGAGGTAGTATGTACGTGCTTGTATTTGGTAAGACGCAGGTGAGTATATATGTGAAGAGATCGGCTTACATACATGTATGTGTATATGCGACACCTGTGGGCAGGGACAGATGTGAAGGACAGCACGTTCTGCAGAAAGAGGGGAGAACTGCGTTTCCCCTTTGAAGTGAATTTCCCGTGTGTCTGTGTCTGTGTGTAATGTCTGTTCGTTTCCATTTTCTCTGTCTCGTTGTTGGCGGAGAAAATGTTGCTGCCTTCCTCGCCTTCCCTTCTTGTGCCAGCGGAACAGCCACCGACACTCGCCTTCTTCGCACTGCGCACTTTTTCTTCTGCCTTACTTGAAGCATTTCTCAGGAGGCCACGAAGTAGAGGCCGCCGCATTTAACACTGGCTTCACATGGCTTCTGCGTTCTCTTCTTCTTCTTCTGCCTCGGTGTCACTGCGCGCGTCTGGCTGCCCGTCGTCAGTCTCACACGCTGGCCACTTTTCTTCGGGCGCCCCATCTGAAATTCAGCGGCGAGCCACACACACAGAGAAACAGAGACGCAAAAGAGGCAGACATAGAGGGAGGAAATTTCAAAGGGACGCAGAGGTCCGCAGAGAAAAGTGCTCGTAGATTAGTTCAAACATTGGAACTCAGAAAGATACACAGACAGCCACTGACAAAGAAATCCAGAACCTGGAAGGGTACTTCTGCGTCTGTCTGTCTGTGTGTGTTTGTATGTATGTATATATGTATGTATGTATATATGTATGTATGTATGTATATATGTACGTACGTATGTATGTATGTATATATGTATGTATGTATGTATATATGTATGTATGTATGTATGTATATATGTATGTATATATGTATGTATGTATGTATATATGTACGTACGTATGTATGTATGTATATATGTATGTATGTATGTATATATGTATGTATGTATGTTTGTATATATGTATGTGTGTACGTAGGTATGTGTCTGAATATGTGTGTCTGTGTGTCTCTCTCTTCCTCGGTGTCTCTCTCTTTGTCTCAATGTATATATATGTATGTATGTACGTATGTATGTATGTATATATGCATGTATGTTTGTGTGTATGTATGTTAGGTATGTATGTATATATGTATGTGTGTATACATACATGGTTGTACGTGTGTGTGTGTATGTATGTATGTGTTTATGCGTACGTATATGTGTGTGTATGCGTACGCATATGTGTATGTGTGTATGGATGTATGTGTATGTACGTATGTGTGTGCCTGGACATGTCTGCATGTATATTTGTGTATGTATGTGTGTGTACGCGTATATGTATATGTGTACGTGTGTGCGCCTATGTATGTGTGGTTGTATGTGGGTGTATGTGTGTGTGGCTGGGTGGGTGGGGGTTACGTGTTTGATTTTTTTACGTACACTAATACGAGAATAACTCTGTGCCTGTGTTACTAATATTTTTATATACGTACATTTGTATATATGTACCTCATACAAGGAAAGAATGAGAGAGATCTTCAGGCGTCTACGTATATATATATATATATATACATACCTGCCTATCTCTATATGTGACCTTACTTATATATATATATATAAGTACATCTAAGTATTCATATATAGATGTGTGTGCAACTTTCCTGTTTATATGTATATCTACACGTCTGTAGATGGATAAATACGTGTAGATCTATGTATGTATATGCTTTTTGCAAGCCAATGACAGAGACGTATATGCGTATACATATATATATGTATATGTGTATATTGATTTTGCTGTTTACGTGCTCGATTGATTTTCCTGTTTGTAGCCGGTTTTGGTGTACGTCTGCCGGTTTTTGATTCGTTGCCTGCTACTTGGAGGCTCCGATCGCTGCTCTTCTGTCTTTCTTCTGTCCTTCCTGCAACGTTCTGCCCTGCGTCACGCCAGCAAATGCAGGAAGAACTTCTGCACCAGCTGGGCCGCATTTACGCCTCCGTTACTGGGCCGGCTCGGGGTCCCGGTCCCCTGTTCATCCGAGGGCTCACTGTTCCGTTTCTTCTCGTCCTTGCTGCACCTCTCGCAGCAGCGTGTGCTGTTCTCTTCTCTCCGTGCTGTCGTTTCTGCAGGAGCGCAATGCGTCATTCATCAACGTCGGAGAGGCGCGCTTCGTGTGCCAACTTCTGGACCTCGTTCGCCAGGTGGTAAGCGACTCCGCCGTCTGCCGCAGGAAGAAATTTCCTTTTTCTCGTCCCGAACTTCTTCCGACAACTATTTCTCTCTCTGTGCTTCTTCTGGCTTCCTCCCTTCCTTTTTCTTCATTTTGTGTTGTGTTTCTCTGTGGATTTGTCTCTGTGTGTGTGTCTCTCTCTTTCAGTATTCACATATAAATCTGTGTATATTTGTCTGTGTATATACATTCGTCTTTTCCTATGTACTGGCTTTTGCACACTTGTGTACACGTGGGTGTCGGTTTTAAAAGTTGATACGTACACCTTTTCTTCTTCTTTTTCCTCGCAGGAAGTCTCTTTACATGTATCTCCCGGTATGTGTGCTGGACTTATACACACATATAGATATATTTGTGTAGGTTCAGTATATGTATTTGTCTTTTTCGTTTCTTGTTCTTAGAAATCTGTCCCTCTGTCTCTCTCTTCTCTCTTTCTCATATACGCATATACATATATATGTGTAGAAGTACTTTACGTACGTATGTCTCTGCGTTTTTGTAGGCCCCGTGGCTTACACTTAGCGGGATCTACCTTGTATATAGTGTTACATATATATATATGTATACGTATATACGCACTGGTGACACAACATCTCTATATATGTATCTGTACATAAATTCTCGTCTGGTAACTACTCTTTATGTAACATTTATTGATGTATATGTATATGCGCACATATGTATATATCTATCTTTTGGCTTAAGCTAGCGCACCTGTGGTATATGTACTGATGAGAGAATATGTGTACACACGTATATATAGCACCCGTGTGCGATTCGACGCCAAGATAGATGCCGTATACACGTATATATGTCCCTAGGTGTTTTCTTGTCTATTTACTTATTTGCTGTATGTATATACACATACACATACACACGCATATGTGTGTACACATTGCTAGCCGAAGAGTGCGACTCTCGTTCGTTTCCTTTTTCTCTTCACAAGTGTCTGTGTGTTTTTGTCCGTCTCGTTTCTGTTGAAACAGCGGAAAAGCGGGTCTTCGCGTGTACCGCTGGGACAATTTTCGAAAATTCTTCAGTGGCCTGTTGCTTCTCCCTTCTGTCTCAACGGTGCCGTGCGCGCAGGTTTTTGCGCGATTTCTCGTCTTTCCGCCGTTTCTGCGTCCCTCTTCTCTCCTTACTTTCTTTTTCTTTTCCTTTCTTGTCGTGTTGTTCTCCTTTTCCTTTCGCTTCTCTTCCCCTCCGTTTTCGCACTTTTCTTTTAGTCCTTCGCCACGTCTTTTCTCTGCTCGTCCGTTCTGCCGTCTCGTCCTTTCTGTCCGTTGGATTTGTGCTACTCTCCCTTTTCTCCCCTTTTCCTTCTTTTCTCCGTTCACGTGTTCCTCCATTTGTTCCTCCTCTTCCTCTTCTTTTCCCTCTTTTCGTCCTTTTGCTCTTTCCTGCCTTCCGACCTTATCCCGTGGTGCGTCCAGCCGTTTGGGAAGTCGTGGAGCTCTTCTCTTTAGGTTCTCCCCGTGCCCGTGGTGAAGACACACCTCTGCTCCTCTTCGTAATAAGTCGTTCTTCTTTATTTTGTCCGACGTTCTCGCGGCGCTGTCCCTCTGTCTGCCTTTCCGTTCTTCTTCATTTCCGGTTCCCTTGCTCCGTGCACGCGTTGCGGTCCATCTTGCTGTTCGTCTTCCTCGTCGTCTGCTGCTGTTCGTCTCTCCTTCTGCCCTCCTCCTCGTCCTCCTCCGGCGTCGCCGTGTGTCACCAACCCTTTCCCCCGGGTCCGTCCTTTTCCTCGTTTGTTCCTGCTGCAAACTGCCACAGCACGTGGGACTCGGCCAGCAGCACTGGGAAAGCCGCGTTGCTATCATTAGCCCCTACGCAGAACAAGTCTTTTTCCTTCGAGCAGAAGTCAAGAGACTTCTGGGAGGGACGTCGGGGGTCGACATCAATACTGTCGACGGATTCCAGGTACGAACTCTTCATCACAAAATTCAGCTTCGATGACCTCAAACGAAAGTCCTTTCCGTCTCTCTTCCGCTCTCTCTCTATAGAATTACATATATATTGTGTTGTTCAGCGTCGATAAAACACTAGGGGGATTCTCTCTGTCTCTGTCATTCTCTCCCTCTACATACATGTATATTTCTATATAGCGTGCCTATTCTGAAGAATATATGTGTATATATATGTATTTTGTGTGTATGTTTGAAGAACATATATTGTCTTTATAGACGTTTCTTCAAACGAAAAGAGACGAGGTGTTACGGTACTGTGCACCCCTATGTATATATGTGTATACATATATATCTATGTATCTACTAAAAGTAAACACGAAAAGGGAAGAAAAAGAGTCACTTTGCTGTTGAGCTAGTGGACGCGTACACCTATATATATGTATATCAAAAGCAAAGGGGAAATGGCAAACGAAAGAGTTACTTGACGGTGCGATCCCTCTGTAGAGACGGGTGTCTCTGTCTCTGTAACTCTGCCAACGTGCCGCACCTATACGTATCTGTATACATAAGTGTGACTCTCTGTGCTGCTTCTACGTATATGCACGTTCACGCTATACACATATGTGTATATATATAACATATATATGTGCGGCGCCCAGTGGATGGCAGGGAAAAGGTATTTTAGTTTCCGCTGTGTTGCACTTGACTGTAAAGAGCTCACCGTTTGCTACTTCCTGCAGGCCGTCGCTTTCCACGTGACGCGCGTGCTCGTCCCTTTCTGTCGCTGTTTATTTATCAGTTCCCCTACTCACCCTCTCTTTCGTTTCTGTCTTTTTTTTTCCCGTTTCATCTGTCGCCGTCTCCCCGTCTTTTTTTGTCCTTTTCTTCCGTCTTTTCTCTCTCTCGTTTCGCGTCTGTCCCTCTCCTGCTCGTCTTCTCTTTTTTTGTGCTGCGCCTCTCCTTCTTGGAGAGCACCCGCGCAGGTGTTTAACCCTTTTGCTCTCTTCGTCATGGGTATTCGATCTCTGCTCTCTGTGAGAAGGCTTCTTCATGCCTTTTTCTCCGAAGTTGAAGTTGCTCCTTAGTTGGTGGGTTCACCACCTTCCCTCCTCGTCTACGCTTCGAGCGCGACATCTTCTCTTTGAATAGACGTATAAGTGTGTGTCTCACTTCTGGTGGACAGCGCCACGCCAGTCTTCTCCGTCTTTCTCTCTGCAGCAGACGGGCATTTCTTCCGTCTCTTGTGTGATACTTACATCCTCTGTCTTCTTTCGTCGGGGTTCGGTTCGCTCTCCACGCACGTGGGAGACTCTCTCCGGCAGCAAATCTGTTTTTGCTGTTGCGTGGCAGAAGACGCTTTCGCTGTCCGGCAGAAGTGGTAGACTTCCTCTTGTCTTCTTGGCAAACACACACCCCTGCTTTTGTTGCGGCGCCTGAAGAGTCCGCCACGGCATTTTCGCTCTTGACGAACTGCGTAGCGAGTTCTCTTCCATCGCAAGAAATGAAAGAATCATCGAGAAAAGGCGGGCCACACTGCAGCAGGCTGTCGCTGCCTCTTCGTGAAGCGGATAATTTCCTTCCTGTCGGCAGCCTGTCGCTCTCCTTTTCTCTCTGCGCATATATGGATCTGTCTGATTATCTCTGTAACACGTGCGTCTGTGTATGTGTGTGTATGTGTGTCCCCTCCGCTGAGCTTTCATTTATGTGTCCGCGCCTAGCAGCAGCAATCTGCGTGTGGAGACGAATTAAATAAGAAAGCGACGACCTCTACCGGGAGTCTTCTTCACCAACGTCCTTTCAAGGACTGACTTTCACAAACACGTCCTTCTTCGCAGACTCGAAGACTTGTCTACACGTTCGTCAATATACGTGCGCGGCGCAAGTCGGCCTGTTTACATTGTGTGTTTGTATGGGTGTGTGTGTGTGTGTGGGAAAGTGTTTACCGTAGATATCCAGAAGAATTTGTGTCCAAAGATGCACGTATAAAGAGAAAGTCCACGTGTGTGTATCCCTCTTGTATCTCGTCGAGTTCGTGTGGTTCTTGCTGTTTTGAAAGTCTGCTCCGCTCATATGTCGATGTCTGGGTGTTTATCGTAGAGACACAGAACAAGCTGGACCGATATATGAGAGCCTATAAAGCTTATGGTTCTGTCCCTGGTGTCTCTGTCCCTCTTGTGTCTGTTCCTCTTGTGTCTAGTCGAGTTCACCTGGTGATTCCTGTGTCGAAAGTGTGAAGACGCCGCGCTGATATGTAGACGCGCATGCTTATTTCTCTGTGGAGACGACGAGGATTGCAGGTCGTACGTGCTGCATCATCCTTGTGTACACGCACATCTTTCCACCCGTAAACATGGAAAAGTTCGTGAAAAATTAGACGGGATGGGGATGACGGTGTGGGTGTGTCCGCGGTTGATACGTCCACGCGCGTTGAAACACACACAGAGAGAAAGAAAAGGTGGCGCAAGGCTTCGGGCCCGTGTGAAGCAGCTGCAGTCGCTGCTAGGGGTAACAGCTGCTGGCACTGCGGCTGCTGCTCGGGTGCGAGAAGAGAGAGCACTGTTGCGGCTGAGAAGCCTGTTGCTGCTACTGCTGGCGCTGTAGTCAACCGCGCCGCTCGGATCGCGACTGCTGAAAGAAAGACATGTCTGCCGCTGCTGCCGGAGGAGCGAGCGCTGCTGCTGCTTTTGCTGGGACGCTTGTAACTTCTGTTGGTGCGTGGCTGCTGAGGCGACTGCGTTGCTGCTCTGTCCAGCTGCTGCTCTCGTTGCCGCCGACTATTTCTGCTGCTGCGGCTGTGAGGACTGCTGAAGACGGCTCTGGTGCTCTTGCGCTACCGATAATATATTCATTTCTTTCCTGCTGCTTGTCCCTCGGAGTCAAGCCCGTGCGGTGACATTTGTTTTGTCCCTGTGGTGAAGAAGCTTCCCTCTCTTCTCTCAAGTGGCTCTTGCTGCGTTGGGTCCTGCGGGCAGCAGCTGTTGATGCCGTCGTGGGTGCTGCTGCACCGCTGGTGTTGTTCAGACGGAGTTTCCTCCGGCACTGCTGCCGCTGTTACCGCTCCTGTTGTTGCTGCTGGTGCTACGACTGTTGCTGTGACACTGCTACTGCTGCTGTTGCTGCTGCTGCCGCCGACGCCACTGCTCCGGGTGCTGCTGTTGACATTGCTGCAAACCAGGGACAGGAGAAAGACTTGATAATTTTCTCCGCCGTGCGTGCGGAGGAAACCGGGTCGGCGAAAGTCGCGTGTACCAAAACGACAGTAGGATTTCTCGCAGACGAAAGAAGAATAAATGTAGCTCTTACCCGAGCTCGAACAAATCTGTGGTAAGAGCATGAATTCTCTGCTGCCGTTATTGGTACCTCTGCTGATACTGCTTCTTTAGCTGCTGCCACGTGTGCTGCTTGTATTTTTGTTGTTATTTTTTCTTTAGCTCCAGAAACTCATTTGCTGCCGCACTACCGTTGCTCTGCATGCATCTACTACATCCACCGCCACCGACACCGCTGCTGCTCGTGCTGGCCTGGGGCTGTGTAACGAGTCCTCAGGAGAAAGCCGTGGTTGTTGCACTGGCGAGAGTGATGCACCAAGGGGACGTGACGATTTTTAGCGCATTGTGTATTTCTGGCTCTCTCCATATATATATATATGTCTGTTTCTCTCTCTCTCTCATGTACGTACATGTCTCTGTAAATATAGGTACACGGACGCGAGTCACGATACGCGTGTGTGTGTGTATGTCCACGTTCCTGTGCACGTGTCTAGTATGCGTCTGTAGGTATATCTGTACATATACGTGTATATATGTATTGACAGGTACGCCTTTACCTGTATCTGTCGAGTCTGTGCCAGCTTCTCAACGGCTTTTCTGTTGAGAAGTGAAAAAAAAACCGGCGACACGTGGAGGTGTGTTTTGTTGTGTAAAAGGTAGTTGTTACAGACGCCTACAACGTAGGGAGTGTCCGGTTTCTCCAACAGTCATGCACTGTTCGTTGATACGTCTTTGTATACATACATTTGTATGTGAGTGTTTACCTGTATGTAGTAGACACACACAGAGAGGAATGTAGATATATATATATATAAGTGTGTGCCTAAACATCTGTATACGAATACTACGTGTAGGTAGCAGACATACACATATATATAAGTGTGCGGGTAAACACTTGTGTATGATTTATTTACGTGTATGTAGTAGACGCACGCAGAAAAGACTGTGTATACATGTGCGTGTCTAAACACTCGTCTGTTAATATTCACGTGTGTGTGGCAGACACACGCAGAAAGAAGTGTATGTACCTATATGTCTGTGTATAGTTCTGGGCAGAGCGACCCAGGGGAGAACGTTTCTTCGTTTCTTCTTCGTCCCGCTCTGCGTGGCTCCATATTCTCCGTTCCCGCTCGTGGGCGCCTCTTTCGCGAGGATATCATACGTAGGAGAGCTGGCTACTGCTGCGTAGGGGTGTGTATGCTGGTGTTTGCTGGGGTAAGAAGAAGTCGTTTTTAGGCTCCTGGGACTCTGCTGCCACAGATTCTGACCCGCAGGCTGCGTCACAGCCTGCCTGTGTGGCCGGACACAAGTTTGCATATACCACTGTCTCAGCTTCTATAAAACGGGTATATGTGCGTCGCACTCCGCGCACGATTGAACGCTTTGTGTTTCACCACCACACAGTCTACGCGCTTCAAATATTTTACTAAGATATGTTTATATGTGTGAATATTTGTCTTCTCCTTGGCACGTCACATATTGAACACGTTGTTGATCTCTGCAGTTGGCGGCAGCAAGTCGCTGTAGTGTTCTAGGATCGTGCTGGGCGCGGCTACACGTCAGCGCGTCTCTGCGTCGGTTCCTCCCAATTCTATGTGCTGTTCCCGATTCGGTCTGCGGTACGCATGTACACACCTATATCTGCACATTTATATGTATCTGTCGATGTCTCCCTCTTTGACTTTCTCCATACATATATGTGCTGTACACACATCTGATTTCTCGTGTCGCAGCAACACCTGCTCAATCTACAGAAAGTAAGAAGTTGGAGGACAGGCAATTGCTGCTGTCGTTGAACAGGATTTGCCTGCGTTGCTTGGCCATTGCACTGCTGCTGCAGGGTAGTGGGGAACGGCCGTTTTCTGATGTCAAACCGCCACTGGCGGGCTCTGTGGCGTTATACCAAGGACCTAGGCACGCTGATATCGATCGACGAAAAGTACTTACAAACAGATCATCTACTGAAGAGATGGCTGCTGAAGTTTCTGAATCAAAATCCTGTAAGGAGAACTGTAGAGACGGATGAGGATTTTGAAAGTGAAGGAGATATTCACTTGGAGACGTGTGAACGCTTTCTTTGACTATCCGAACGAGAGATACTGGGTGTCAACGGTGATGTGTGTGAACAGTGAGGAAACGTTTTTACGCGTGTGCTGGAGCGGCCGAAGTGAAAAGGATTTAACCGTCTTCTTTTCGGCTTTACGTGCGAATACTGGATAAGGAAGATGGCTTCAAAAGGCATATATAAGTTTATTTTATGGGATTGCACTCGTGTACTCGTGACTGCGTCCTTCAGTGTCTGTGGACTGGGGAGCTAGAAGCGACGTGTCCGCACAGAGCCATTCCTCGGTCTGTTCAAGAACTCCCCGTCAGCCTGGCATATCATTTGTTTTCTATCAAGTACACGTACGTCCACACGTTTGCGTGCTGCAAGAAGAAAAACAGGGGCAAACCACAGCAAATACAAGCATCCCTTTAAGGCATCATGGCCTGGCGTATACGTATACGAGAGGTTGTCTTATATCTGTTTTTGTGGGACATCGACGAGTGTGTGCTGGAGCACACATCCAGTCGTGTGCTGACATTCGATTTCGTCTGTTGACGACCTTTCCGCTGTGAAGACATACTTGCCGATGTCCCGTTGTGTCACTGAATGTGGGTGTCCGTATCTTGTGTCGAAAGGGCCGGTTTTGACTGGTGTTACGAGGTTGCAATTTACCCGCAAAAAGCCACGCCCTTTTTTCACTGTAGAAGGGGTTGTTCTCCCTGTCCAGTCCTTGTGGGAGATAGGCCAGTAGTTGATTCTCACTACTTACGTATGTGTTTTTTCACGGGCAGGAGAATGACACTGGTATACGTAAGACTGCTTCTTGCTTCCGAACGTGGGATTTTTATGCTTCTCGGTCTTGCAGCGGTGGCTTTCAAGTACGTGTTTCTGTCTCCAACGTACACACTTCAGCTGTTGTTCGGAATAATTTGCTGCTATTTGCATGGTTCTTTGCGTCTGGGGATGTCTTTACGAAACTTTTTCTGCTTTTCTACCATGTTTGCAGGATTAGTTGAGTGACGCGTTGTGTCGTGCATCAGAAAATTGTGATATGCTCCTGTTGCTTTGCGAAATTTTTTTTTTAGGCGCAGAGGGCAGTGTTCGAGGAACATCTGCCTTCCTTTTTGCGAGATATTGGAGATGAACTGAGGAGAAGTGCCGCAGGCCACAGCAGAAATTCGCTCCCCCCCCAGTAGTTAAGCGTTCCACCTTGTCGACAAAGAAACGGACGTTCTTCTACGGAACGTGATATAATTTAGCAGCATACGTGTACATGCCATTCTGTCACCCGTCAAAGTTAAGTTACTATACTGATGGGGGTGCTATATCAGAAGAATCCAGAAGTCGTTTATGATCGAAGCATCCTCTCTTACAATTTTCAGTATATCCATGTGTATTTCTGACTTGAACTGTTTTGTACATGGTAAGCAGCAACCGCATTTGTTGTTTACAAATTATAGATGAAGGGTTGGTGTATGGATGGCGAGTTTTTCCTTTAATATCTGATGCTTTCAATGTGCCAGGCGGCACCGGGAAGCAGCGGAAAGCAAGACACTCGTCTAAAGTGTCCAAGTGTGAACAAATCTTTTGATGTCCACGGTTACGTCTCACCAGCTGTGCGGTTTACGACGTAAAAACCTACGCGGTATCGCAAGGCCCTTGTCACGCGTGTGCAGTCGCCCGTACACTCCAGCCAGTTGTTCGTAAAACCTGTATGTTAGCGTATATGCTGACTTATTTTGTTCTCCGTCCGTGAGTGTGCATCTTTGTTTACGTACCACTCGGCTAGTGCTTTGCGCCTTTCTAGCAGTGCGGTAGTGAGTGGAGTTTGTGCGCGTCCACCGATTTTTTTACCAGAATCTCACCATCGTATGCTGCGCGCTCGAGAAGGTGAATTGATGAGAGGTAAATTTCAATTCCCGCTGCTGATTCGGGGCCCGCTATCCTGGAGGTCTAGACACCTGATTGACAAAAAACGGCGCTTTGTTCCCAGTGACAAGTCCGATCGTTGGTTGGTGGCAGGAGAGCTTTACTCGGGCAAATTTTCGGAAGCTGGGCCACTAAAGGGCATTTCACCAGTTGTGTACATTTTCGTAACACACTGGCATTCGAAGGTTCTTCGCGTGCACCGACAGCCTCACCTGTATAGCGTCTGTCTTCTGACGGTTCTTAACAAGAATAGAACGGTGGCAGCCGTCACACAAGGAGGAACATACATCAGTGTCCAAGACACGCGGCGACCTTGGAGTACTACACTCTTTAATATTCTCGTGCTAGTCAAGTGTGGACTCGTCAATTTACACGCTAGCCTACTGTTCTTGACCGTGTTTGGGGCAGTCGAAAGCACTTTATTGTTCAGAGCTCCACGATAGGTGACACCGGTTTCCTGGAAACGTTGTACAAAGATTCAGGCTGGTCAGGTGCCAACATCTGCTTTGAATGCGCGCTGAGAACTAAAGAGAAGTTTTGCGCAGGTTTGGAGAGATGTGCAGCAGTGCAGACAGAACAGACAAATGTTAGCGTCAAAGGACCGGTATGTTCTGGACGGAGAGGACGGCGGCCAAAAGAAATTTGTAGGAGACACTAAGCAGCCATCTACGTCATCGATGATAGTGGAGTCGATAATGCATCTGTAAAGCCTTACACGGCAAACGCCTTCCACGTGTATCATACCCTCTTTTCGATGTTCTGACGTAGGACCAAGCAACGTGTCTACCGTGTTTTCCTTGAAGTCGAAAGTGATAACTCATTCTGAAATGGATTACTTTATGCCAGCTTGTGTGCGATTCCAAAGGGCAGAATGCTCGCTGTACGTGCGAGCAGTGGAAAAGAAAATTTAAGGTACTGAATTCATGTTTTTCCGCACCAGTCACAAGAGGGACAGTTTCTAACACCGCAGTAGGCACAGTTGGAGGGCAGTGGAATTAAAACGTAAAATTCTTTTACCCATATATAAACGGAAGGGAGCCAGCGAATTTGCGACCTCGTTACGTTCCATCTGAGTAGATGCGAAGGATACGTCTGGTGCATAACCATTTACAATAAAGTATTTTTCCGTTCTTTTTTGGCATGAGCAATGCAGAGATATATGCGCATTACGGGGGAGCGGGTACATGTAGAGACTTATCTACGAAGATGTAGGCGTTCCTAGATGAGTGTGCCTAGCTACATACAAAACTAACCACACATACATTTACGTACACACAGACGTCTCTTGGTTCGTAGGTTCTGTACGTGTATACTTACACCCGCACAGCTACACAGACGGCTATTTTGATATTCGCAGGTATATAAGGAAAGCTAGTACTCATCTAGAGATATCTTTCCCTGTACTTCACAATTCTTTTGTTCGTCGGTTCTGGACGTGTATAGCTACGCCCGCACAGCTACATAGACGGCTATTTTGATATTCGTAGGTATATAAGGAAAGCTGCCACTCATCTAGAGATATCCTTCTCTGTCCTTCACAATTCTTTTGTTCATAGGTTCTGTACGTGTATACTTACATCCGTGCACGTACGTCGGCGGCTATGTTGATATTCGTAGGTATATAGGGGAAGCTCCTTACCCATCTAGAGATATGTCTTCCTATACTTCAGAAGGTGCGTGTGCCCAATTTTGACCTGCGCATGTGGGTACGGAAAGCTATGTATCTATCTGTATACATCTTTTTCTATCCCTCAGAAATCTTAAATCCTACGTCGGCCCCAGTTTGCTACTCATCACGCGCGCGTCCCTTGAGGCCAGCGTTGTACTGGAGTGCTCCGTCGCACGAGCACGCCACCAGTCTAGTAGCACCGTTGGTAAATCTTTCGTTGTGAAAGCACTGCCCTCCCTGCTGCAGTTCTCCATGGATACGTTGGCGCAAGACACGCGATCATGAGTCCCAGCGTGGACACAACATTGACAGCGTAGCGCGTTTATACACATACGCGTGGGTATGCATGTGTCACTACGTATGGATTGACCGTGAGCACAAGTATCTAAGCTCTGCACCGAAGTAGTTTCGGGTCTTCTGTTCTCCATACAGTTAGCCACGAGACTGCCCTTCACTTCCCACTAACACAACAAATACAATCACGCTCGTACTGCACTCTCAACAGCACATCTGTGGCTGGTGGAGGACTATTTATGCGCGAAGTAATCGTGAGGGTACAGCCTTCTCCGCTGCGGATTTTAGCTACTATCTCAAAAGGCGGCGAGCGTAGATCCGCCACTGCTGTTGCCGCATTGATTCCGAGTTATGCGGGAAAGACAGACAAACAGTTTTTGCTGGACTGTTTCAAGTATGGACCCAGCTTAGTCGCATCATCGCACGGCACGTATTGCAGAAGCCGCTTGGCACGTTCTCAACCGCTGTGCGTTGCCGGACCCCCGCGTGCGGCACGCCTTCGAGGGCACTGTCCCCTGGCTGCTGCTGAAGCGGTTCACGTACGTACTGTACTGGCTGCGGCTGCTGCCATCCATCAATTGTTGAACCGCTGCAGGTCATTCATACGCACGAGGTGACGCTCCTAGGCCTGCCCCACTCGTTGCCGATGTTGCGGGCTTCAACCAGACGTGGTGGCGGTTGTGGTACTACCTACAGCTGCAGTACCCCCAGCCGGCTACAACCAGCAGCAGTACGTTGAAGCAGAAGCAGCAGTTGCGAATACAGCAGGTGGAGTAGAGGGTCACGAGCACCTCCTGCGGTAGAAGCGTAAGAGAACGAAGCTGCCTGCAGTGGAGCAGCCGCATCAGGAGCAACGGCACCAGGTACGGACAGCACAGCTTCACCGCTGATGGATGATCTGCGGGTTTTCCAGGGCCCGTGACTTCACCGATAGCACTATACTTGTCGCCGACACAGGCGCGGGTCAACGAACGCTCAGAGGGGCCGCAGCATGACCAAGCAACACCAGCAGTCTTCGCCACAGAGGCGGCGGCACCGACAGGAACACCAGCGCCGGCAGCAACACCAACAGCCGACGGCCGCCGGCGCCGCAGCGGTTGGAGTAGCGAAGCCGGGAGGGCCCGCGTTGTCCGCGCTCTTTCCCCACGCTCCCGCGTCCCCCCACGATCTTCGTACGTCGTGACTCGGATTATGCTTTCGTATCGAGGCAGATTCCCTTCCGTATTTCCTTCTCTTTGGCTTGTCCGCATATATCTGCGTCTTTCTGAAAAGTCAAGAGCGCGTGGTGGTTGCCATGTCTGCAACGTCCGTTCGACCGCCTGCGCTGCCGACGGCTCGTCAGTACTGGAGCCCCTGGAAGCCACACGCGATGGGTCATCAACAGTAACGGTTAATTCTGCGCGATTGCGTCCATGAAGAGAAGTGGGCATAAGTTCGGAGGTCTTCAGCAAATGTATTGAGTGTGAATTTTCTTTTCTTTGCGACGTATGTACGTACGTTGATGTCCTGAGAGCGGGTAAATGCCTTGCGCCTCCTCACTCCGTGCCCCCCGCTCTGTTCGGCCCGTAGCCGAGGCGGCGCGAAGGCGTTTGTGAACCCGCGCTGTTATCGAAGGGAAACCGTACTTTTTACTGTATATGTAACAGATGGGGGAAAACTGCATTCTTGAATAGTGGGTGGCGTCATCTTTTCTGCCCTCTGCCGACGCGAGCGCAGACGACTACTCGCCAGGCGAAATGATGAAGAGAACTCAGAAAATGAAGAAGAAGTAATTAAATATAAGGGCGGCAACACTTTAGATAGTTCCACGGTGTCAACCTGTAGACATATGTGACCACTCAGGATACAGAGGCTGCTGGTTACCATCGCGCACTTCGTGCGACAGGGGAAACACTTTTAGCCGCTGAGCGTGTCGTTTACTGTTTCAGTCACGCTACCGCGTTTCTGCTGGAAATTTGCTTACCCCGCAGGCTCTGACGCCAGTTCGGACAAAATTGCGGACGGACTGCGTTTTGTCATTGAGCTGATACACGTCACCCCACTGCTCCTCCCGCATGTATTCACGGGGGATGTAGCCGTTCCTTTTAGGCTGCGGTGCCCAGCGCGTATGAAATGAAGCAACAGTAGTGCTGCAAATATCTACAGGCGGCGGTGGGGAGGCGTCCCGAAACTCGTAATGTTCAGTGATCGAACAGCGAAGGTATGCTTAACTTTGCCATTCAGATGTCGGGGAAGGTCTGCTGGGATATCCTTGTACGTCACAAACGAGTCTCACAATTGTTAGCTATTCGAGGCAGCGACTTTACAAACAAGCTGTCTGTAGTTGTTACGGAGTATACATATGTAAGGTCTCCATCTCTGCCGCCACTCTCATCTAGAAACCTGCTACGTCAAAAGAAGACCTGCTTTTTTAGTCACTGTAAAACCATCTACCGTGTCGTGTCCCTCATATGTTTGTAGCAGCTTTGTGCTCTGTCGGTGCTGTTCGGTGAGGCAGATATCTTCTAAAGTATCTACTCCGTCGAGTAGAGGCTCTCTATTTTGCAGGCGAGATGACTTAGACCGTGAAGCACGCAGTCCCTACGCTGACAAGCAGAGAGACATTTTTAAAGATAGGTGCGTGATTGAGCCTACCGGTCTACCAGCTTTCGTGGTAGTCAAGTGGACACTCAGCTCCCTTATTTCGCCCAAGTAGGAATTCCGTCGGAGGGCGAAGCGCTGCCAACTGCTTGACAAAAAAGCGGCCCTGCGCAGCATATGTAGGTGGCAAACTCGGTATTTTCTGGAACAGGCCGAAGACGAGCTGTAAGTGCGTTTACACATTGAAGAAAAGAGGGTTTATCACAAACAGAAAAGGCGCGACCCCTTCGGACTGACTAACAATGAGCGTCTCTGGCTAATCCAGTTGAACACAAGGGGAGCCAGGACACCACTGCTTTCTTGCATACTAATACAGGTGTAGTATGTAGGTGTGACATCAAATATATAGCTCAGCTGCAAGCGTCGCAACTCGCTTGTAGACAGCGATGTGCATTTACGTGTTCCACTTGTTCGCACTGATGTAGATGCTCTTTGAGGCTTCACTGTATCTGAGTCTTCAGTCTATAATGTCTTCCTGTCGCGTGACCGGTGGCCGCCAGGTTTTGGCGGAATTTTCAGTCATCGTCTTCTAACCTTGTCGAGGCCGCGCTTGTGCAGGGGTGTCAAAATTCATCTTCGATATCTTTTCCATTTAACGGCTGCGGGGGCGCCTGTGCGAGGAGAATTGTGCATAGGGGCCAAAACATGTCAAACGTATCCCTAAGAAGTTAGTGCCACGGCGGTAGTGACTCTTTTCGGAGCGCGTTCCCTCGTGTAGTCTGATTAACTCTCGTAACTTCGGCTGGTGCATTCGTAGTCAAAGACCGTAGAATATACGGTCTTGTCTGCCGGCACCAGTGGAAGTACGCGTTTGACTTGTTCCAGTGGGCCTCAACCGCACGCTCGTTATCTTTCAAGGCGCGTCGCCTAATGCAATGTTACCAGCTTGTTCTGCTGTTTAGAACGACGTCCTTGCCACCTCAAAGAGAAGTGTTCACCGAGGAGTACGCTTGCAAATAGATTAAATTTTAAAAGCTACTTTGCTTCATCACCTGGAACTACTTCGGCGAAGGGGTGCTCCAAACATGGCTTTTAATAAACGCCCACACCCTCGCACAAGGTTGTCCGTGCGACTGTCTGAAAGAGTTTCCAAAAATAGCGCCGTGTCCGCCACTGCTACAATGGCGGAATCTAGGATGAGGACTAGTCCCCAAACCGCGGTTTGCGGAAGCGGAAGACCTACGACAGTGCAATGTAAGAAAACATACACGCAGTGCGCGCCAAGCGCGACACCTTCTCCCTCGTCAGCATCACAACCGTGCGCAGCGACAGCAATAGGAGCGACGTCAACAACAGGCACAACACGGGAGGCGTCTAGAAAACCTATCGAAGCACGAGTCACAGCAATGAACACGAGAAGTTCAACCGGCTTACCAGCATTTCGTAGGGAGGGCCATAAGCTTGCGCAGCCCGTGGAATATGACAAAGAACTACACTTCTTTAGTAAAAAGGAACTTCGTCGAGAAAGGACGATGCAAAATGACAAAATCGACTCACACGACAGGACTGACAGCAGCGTCATCAGCAACAACAACGACAGGATCACCATGGACTGCAGGAGCAGCCTCGGAAAAAGCAACAGCAGTACTGTACCGAGTGGCAACGAGTGTGATGACAGGAACGACGCCAGCAGTGACAGCAGCGTCACTGTCAGAGGCGCCATTCTAGGTGGCAAGAATACTTACAGTCGCCAGAATTCGTCGCTGCAGACTGCCGGCTGTTTGACCGCCTTTCGTAGAGAAGCGACGCAGGGTAGTAAGTGTACACTGCAGACGCTGCGGAAGCATCAGAATTACGCAGCACAGAGTCACGATCTGGAGCCTCACCAGCAACAGCAGCAGCCCTGGAGGCAGCAAGTTGAGCGGCGGCTGGAGGGACAGGACAAGCAACAGCAGCAAGAGTGGGAGAGACACAGGAATCATCGAAAATGCGAACAGCCACATCAACAACAACAGCAGCAGCCGCACTTTCATGCGGAAGCGGTATCGGGAGAACCCCAAGAATGCATCGGAAAGGAACCGGTGCAGCAACACGCGAGCGGTGAGAAAACTACATCCCAACTTTACCGGTGCACCAACGGTACGACACACGACAGCAGCGTCGACGAAAGCAGCGACAGCCGTTCCATTGCTTGCGTTCGACAACAGCATTCAGAGGTGTGTACCTCAGCACCGCCTCTAGAAGGGCCCGACGTAGCGAAAAGGTGGCAGCATAACGATCCTACCGCGCGTGCGCAGCAGCAGGCAAAAGAGCTTCTCAGTTTGCTGAAAGGAGTTCAGACCGAATATGGCGTAACTGGATCCTCCTTTCAGGCACCGAGGCCGTCCGAGGACAATTTTACACTCATGCAGAATGCCATTCAAGGCCGTTCGAACCCCATGTCTGTCTTGTCCCATGGAGCAAGTGCTGGTGATATTCACAACCATAGGAGTAAATGGGACCTCGCTTACGGTGCAGGGATGAGTAGAATGGGTAAGCAGGATGAGACGTATGGACAGCTATCCACTCCTGATAGTCAGAGGGACGAAAACGAAAGACCCTTTAGAGAAGAAGACTACCGGGGTGAGGGGAACACAGACGGCGGTGCTCACAAACAAACCAATACCTTGCCGGGCGACAGCCAAGCCGAAGGTCAGCTGCTGGGTTTCAGGCACACGCTGGATCACATCCTTGATAAGCTTTTGCAATCTCAGTGGACTTCGTTGAACGACCACGTCGTGTTAGACCATTTCTCTGATGTGAATCCTCTGCGCATAGAGGCGTCCAACGGTCCAGGAATCATTCAGGCTTCGACTCTCTTGAAAACTGCTGAAAACTTGCAGGATGAATCTGGCAACACGTATACATGTGGCCGCTTGACAGAACTTGAGAAAGTGCTCTATAACAGTGGAGCTGCTCAAACAGTCGGTCGGTTGGAAACGCCGAGACACGCAGACCTCTCTGGAGACGACGCGAGAAAGTTGGCAAGGGGAGCTCCGGCTGTGGAAGAGAACGCGGTAGAGGGAATGGTGGCCAGCATCGACCAGAAACTCGAGCAGAACGAACACAAGCGCCGATGGTGTGTACGACGACAAAGTGATGCCAGGTGTTCCCCAGTTTCTGCAGAGAAAAGTGTGGACCCGAAATTTGTCAGTTCTGCTCTGCACGCAAGAGCGGAGTTAGGACAGCTATCCCCCTCTCAGTTGTCGACCAGAGAACTGAACAATACTCTTGCACAGATTGAGAAAACAGGGACACTGTATGCACCGGCGGTGCCTCGTGTGATTGGAAAAGTGGAGGGTCGGGCTTCTACTTGCTCTGAAAGCGAAGAAATGAGGAATTTGTGTGGTTCTCTTTCAGCGAAGGAAAGCACAGTGTCTCGGTGTTACAACGCAGATGAAGCAGGCGAAGTAGAAATGCAGGATTCTTCGGCGGATGAAGGTGAATCGGATTGCACCTCGTCTTCCCCCAGCGGCGGAAACGATGTAGGAGAAGCGAAGCGGTTGCTGTTGGTGCGACAAGCTCGCATGTTTCCCGCTGTCAGGGGAGTCTACTTCGACACGAGAAGTGGAAATTTGTCGTGGCGATGCAGCTGGAAAATTGACGGAAAGAAACGCAGCAGAAGTTGGAGCGTTCTCAAATTTGGTATGGAGGGCGCCAGAGCCCACGCGATCGCGGAGCGACTGCGCCAGCACTCCAAAGCCTGTCACACAGACGATGTCGCTCGGGACTTTCTCCGCTGCTTTTCAGCGGAATCAGGCAACTTGACGCGACGTCCTCAACACCCAACGTCAACTCGTGGATCACCCACCAGCTGTGACTCCGTCGACAGCAGTGACTGCCGGCTTCGGGACACAAATTGTAGGGCAGGAGAAGCAGGTTTACCGAAGTATCCAACCTCCTTGAGTATTGCCGAACTCAACAATAGCGGTATCTCAAGGCAGGCACTTGCAGCTTCAACTGCAAGTTCCGGAGTAATTGAGAGTCCGAATTTCTGTAGCATGCCACATCAGCGCTTTCCACAGCAGATGTCGACATCGAGAATTACTAACGAACCGAAGTCAAATGCCGGGACAGAGGGGGCTAGACGAGCATTCGCCACGTCAGACGGGACCCTGTGTTTTAGGGGGTTTGAAGGTCCGTACGTCTCGTTGAAACCACCGCTACCCGTGCCAGTGAAGATCCCGTCGCACTCGTCCTCACGGCACGCGTATGCATCAAGCACCTCACGGCATCCACCTGGAATTCCCGAGACACCCTACATCGGGGAAGCCTGTTCGCTCAATGTTTCTGAAAGAGCGTGGGCCTCTAACCCCGTCGGCAGCTCAACTGTCACCGCTCCTTCCTCCACGACGTTGTCTGAGCACGGACAGCAAACGTTTGTCAGGACTTCTGTGGAAGGTCAGAGAGGCTTTGGGTTTCTCTCCACAGTTCCCGCTTCTTCTGAAGAAGCTCGATGTCTCGCGTCTCGTGGAGATTGCCTAAACAATGTGTATCCGTCTACAAACAATACAGATTACGGTGCCCTGCCTGCGGGATTTGAGCAAAGGCTCCCTCCGTTAACGAATCACAATCTCGCTGAAACGTGGTCTACTGATGAGGCAGCCTTGTATCCAGAGCCTTACACAAAGCGCCGAAAAGTACTACAGTACAGGGCTTCTCAAGAGGATCCGTCCAGTACAGGAAGCCGGACTAGCCATCCACATTTGACCCCAGCGGCGGCGCGGACGCTGCCCAAAGGACGCGCAAGTTTGTCTCCCACCGAGAAGCAGGAGCTCTCGCGACACGGGCTCTCGGTTTTTGAAGGAAACAAGGAACTACTAGTACAACTCGTTGCCAGTAGTCAGCTGGATTCGCATGGACGCCTTCGAGAACAGCAGGGAGATGGTGTTTCTGCAGGGGATCGCAACTCAGAGACACCCACGACTCTCTGCGCTCAAAATGAGGACAGGCACGCCGTAGCGGCATGCAAAGGGGCGTCAGTGCTAGGTGACGGGTGCCGGCGACATGGAGAGGGCCAAGAAATTGAGGCACAGGAAGGAAAGGAAGACCCGGAGAAACATCAAGTGGGGAACCTTGCTGCACCTGTCCAGATGCACGTGCAAGGTAAGGAAATGTGGGAGACACTGAGAAGGAGTCTAGCACCGGAAGAGAACGTCGATGAACAGGAGAGGGATAGGCAGAGCAACTTAGTGTTCCAAGATAAAGGAGGGACGTCTTGCCGTTCTCCTGAAACGATAACCGAGGAAAAGTGTGTGCCACCAGCAGAAGCAGCGCGGGTAGTAGCACTGCAGCTACATCCTGCATCGGTGTGTACGTCACCAGCAGCAGCAGTGAGGAATACGGGACCGGCAACAGTTACCGACGCATTTTCGGATGTTACACGAACAACTGCGGCGGCGAGAGAGTCTCCCGCCGTAGCACTGCAGAAGACTAACGAAGCAGAAGGGCGAGAGTCGTCGTCGCAGGGGCCAGTCGATCTGGGCGTTTCTGGGTTGAAACCTTCTTCTGTGGGAGATACCGAAAGCACAGTAGCCTTACAGGACGAAAAGCAGAGGAAGCGCAGGCGTCCTTCTTTCGAGCGTAGCGCACCACAGATGTGCAGCAGTGCAGCAGAAGAATGTATTGCGTGGGAGAGAGAGGAGGAAGATGCATGCCGAGGAGAAGAAGAAACAAGCACACGAGAAGGGAACGAAGGAAATGCAAGACCAAATACGCCCCGTCAAATTCACCCTGTTTCCATTGAAGCAACAGAAGCATCTCCAGGAAGGAGGAATCCACGTGAGACCTGTTGTAGATCGCCGCAGCAGCAGCCACTGGACATCATAGAGAGAGTCGACGGAGTGTGCCCCCGTGATCGAAACGACGGAACTGGCAACGCAGCGGGTGTTTCCAGTCAAAAGCATGACGGACCGAGCAGCAGCACCTCGAATAGACCCGCAGGAGGTTACGAAGAAGAAGCAGAAATGCGACGGGGTGCGTCTGCTGGTGCGACAGGAGCAAGTGTCTTGGTGAATGCGCTTCCACAGCAGGTTCGGGAGCAGCCGATGGACGTTGACAAACAAGCAAACACTTTAATCGATGAAAGCGGGCACGCACGATTGGAAGAAGCGGCAGATAGGACCGAGAACGCGTTGCTCTGCGAAGCAGTGCCTGCCGGCATGAGTGCTGCACCGAATAAACAACGTTCTGGATTATGTTCTGAGCGTTTGCAAAGCACTGTGCAGATGCGCACTCATGAGCTGCAACACCACGCTGCAAGCGTCCGTTCAGCCCACCCAGCTCTCGGTACTGCTAGTCACGAGAACCCAACATCGGCCAAGGATTCAGAAGACGCGTCACGTTTCAGTGCACCAGCAGTTGAAGAGCAGCTGCTTGATCAAGACGGGGACGTTCAGGGCGATGCCGACGTCGGACACGGAGGAAGCAAGGAAGAAAGCGGACGTCGTCACGCAGCGACACGTGCTCCAACAGCAGCATTGCGAGCGGCAACAGCAACAGCAGCAACCAAGTCAGAGGCGAGTGTCGCGCGAAACGCGGCAGCAGTGCTGGGAGCCGTAGGGATGCAGACATCATCGAGAGGACCGCGAGTAGAAGAATGCGCGAGGTTTGTAGACGCAACAACGGCGAACGCGGCAGCGGCAGCAGAAGCCGTTGCCAAGGCAGCTCTTCGGGAGAAACAAAGGAGCGAGAAGTGTTCGAAAGGCAACTTGCTATATGTGTCCAGTGAAGAGAAGGACGACACGCCGCGTGCAGAGTCAGGCCTCGAAGAACGTCTTCCCTGTGTTGCGGATAGCGGTAGTGGTGTCTCTGGTTGCTGCCGCGACAGCTGGAATTTCGTGTCGGAAGAAAAAGCTAGGGGGAAACATGGGACCAGTGAACTATTAGGCGTCGAGAGCCTCACTCACACAGGAAACGCGGCGAGGAGGTGGAGCAGTAGTGCTGCTGCTGCTGCTGCTTTGTTAGTGGAATCACACGTAGACATACCAAAGACACGTTACGAAGATACTCCTACGACAGCACCGAGTCCAACTCCAGACGAGCTGCCCACGGAAGCGGGCCCAGTTTTACCTGGCGGGACTGCGCTTTTGGAAAAAGAGAAGAATCTCACCTTCCCAGCCGAAGCAGCACGGGCGGAGACAGAAGACTGTGTATGCCCAGGTAGTCCGTCAGGAACGTCATTGCGTGTAAGGGACGGCAACAGCCGGAAGGCCACGGTGAGACTCAGCAGTGACGGTGAAGCTTCTGGAAAGCGTCCAGAGAGTCGAAACCTGAGATTTGCACAAACTGGTGGAGGGAAATCTCCGGACGCAGAGGCGCGCGAAGAAGATGGACACAGCAGCGCCGACAAAGTGACGGATGAAGAAAATGGTGGCCCTGGAAAAAAGGATGCCGCTTCAGCGAGGAGCAGGACTCCGGACAGTGACGACGGCCTCGAAAGCACCATCCGGAGCGGCAACGGGAACAACACTCGGACCTGCCACGCAGACAACTGCAGTCTCAGCAAGTTCAGAAATGACCGGAGGAGGGGGGATAATGGTTCTTGTCGAATTGTGCTTATGGAGGCGCTGCTCAAGCTGAGAGAAAATTTGAAGGACCTCCTACAGCAGTCTCCTGGTGCAGGAGCACCGGCAGCACAGAACGATACTGAGGGTGCCATAGTAAATTTACCGCGTATTTTGTTGTTTCCGTCTGCAGGAGAATGCGATGCATCGAACGGCGTTACGCACAAAGGTGCTGCTTGTTCGAGGAGTGGGGATACGGTAGAACGCGAAAGAAGAACAGAAGGAAATACTGCCGCATGGTGTCTTCGGATGTTCGATGAGTTGTTAGACACGCTACGCACACGCGTCAGTGGCGGCTCTCAAGAAGGAGACCGAAGCGAAGAGGAGTCAGAGGATAGCGGGGAGGAGGCAGAAGACATCAGAGAGCACAAAAAGGAAACGAAAGTCCGTGGTGGAGGACGGGGCACGGACTACACCGGCAGTGTAGAAGCACTCGAGAAGACAGTCATGCTCCTTCTGAGTGGGTTTTTAGAATGCGTTCTTTTTTCTGTGCCCGTGTTGTCGCAGTACAAAAGTCGCGCTCTTCTGGCAGCGATAATCACCTGCTTCAGTAACTGGAAAGAACAGCAGGACTGCTAAAGGTGTCTGTTGCATGATACGTGTGACTGTGTTTTTCGTCCTTCGTACTCATGACAAAACACGAACATCGTTAAACGGCAAAGAGCGCTGAGGGAAGCCTCAACTTGTGCGTTTTTGTAACGGTCTCGGCAGTGTGAAAGCCCCCCTGAAGAGATAGAGGGTAAGCCGCGACGACCGGAGATGTACCATCCATGAAAGGCAGCCTCTTGCAGCAACCGTCTTCGTGCCGGAGGAGAATCAGAGTACACGGTAGTCTCACACGGTTTCTAAGCTGTGAGGGCAGAAACTAATCTCGGTAGAAAAACAGGGAACTGTTCACACTCAAAAGATAGAGTGACGCTCATTCAGGAACATAATGTAAATAGAAGTGTGTAGGGAAGATGGGACGGTCACACAGTACCGAACTTAAACTGTGTAAAGAATATGACTCACGAAAGCGGAACGCGAGAGGAAAGCAACAACTGGAAAGGATTTTCTCTACTCGGAGTTACCGGAATGACACTGCAACTATCCCCAAAATTCTTGTATTTGTTTATTCTAATTAGTCTCGCGGCTCGGGTCGGAGACTCGAAGTCTCTAAATACTGCTGCAAAGAAGCTGTATGTTGTCTCATGTAGTCGGCCTCACTCGCGACGGAGACGTAGGTGTAACACTTCTGTATGTCAGCGGCGTGTGAGAGCGGTACGTGTACGTCTATACGTTGGTCTGCAAGTGTACGGTCTACCTGCGTACAGGTATGCAGAAGTGTGCATAGTCCACGTAGGACACCTGAATTCAGGTACCAGCGTTAAGTCTGGATGTGCGACTAAAGTGACGTCTGAATTCCACAGTGCGCAGGGCATACTGCGGCGGCGCAGGTTACTCTCAACTCTGTAGAAGCTGGGCACCTGGTACTTCATTGCAGTCCCTAGTTCATGCGTGTGTAGAGTCCATCACGTGTGGACGCCAATACGTGTAGATGCCCGATCTCAAGGCCTTGTGTTGCTGGAGTAAAATTGCCACTAATTTGGGCACCACTGGTCAACTTGATGTTCGGTGCTCTGACCGTGGGACGCACCCGAAGCTTCCGCCTGTGCATTGTTGCGCTGCTGCTCGACAGTGAGTAGGTATTTCACCGAGTGTGGAACCTCGCGAAGTCCCACTAAAATGTGCGCAATCCCGAGCATACACGGAAAGCAAATGTCCACAACGCAAATACCTGTTTCGGCGTCGACAAACAAGCGCAGGTGTCGAGCTACTGTGACTCGTCGGGTGTACAAGCATGCAAGTATATCACCACAGATGGCCGTGGTGGTGATTTCTCGTGTGATCAGCGCAGCGCCCTCTGCAACTTCACGAGATGCGCACGAAGTCGACGCAGGTGAACAGCTGCTGTCGCGGTACCACATCTAGTTGACACGGTATAATTCCACTACTTGATGTGCACGCGATACGAATAAAGCGGCGGCAGCCCTCCCAATTTCGCACATTGTATCTCCGCTAGCAGTTGTCCCAGAGTTACAAGCAAAACCTGCTGAGTGGACAACAAAGTGTCACGGGAGCAACCAGCAACGATTCCGTGGTCCGTCCTGCACATCACCACGTGTTTGTGATGCGGGCGATCCACGCATATATGGGGACGGTAGCTACTGTCTGGCAGTTGCAACACCACCAGAGTGGACCACTGTCTGCTCACCCGCCACAAAGAAGTTCCGAGACGCTGCAGGGGTTAACATTTCAATGTGTCGCACAGCGTGGTCGCATATACGCGTAAGTTGGTAGTTGTAGATGAATCAATTTCGAGAGTAGTAGCAGTTGTAAGAGTGGTCGTGGTCTGAGTGGATTAGTGTGAATACTTGTTGTGGCTGCAATGTCGGTAGCAACAGGAGTTGGGGTCACAGGCCTGCAACTTGATTCGTACGCGCGCTCCAGTTTGACGTCTTCTGGTACTGCTGTACAAAACGTATGTGTGTAGAGCCCTCAGCTGCCAATTATTTAAAGACAGTGCGTGCGCGACAGCGGCTCAGCGACCTGCAGTCTGACAGAAGTCAACCTTTAGGGCTCACATCATTGATCATATTTGTCATATTATCATTGCTGTACACCTGAATCGCGAAACCAACCGTCTGCAAAAAGTGGGGATTCATTCGCCCAAAACTCCAAAATCTTCCACACCAAAGACGTACAGGAGGACTGCGCTGTTATGATTTGTTGTTGCGTAGTTCGGAGTTAGCAGACTAGTTCCAATAGGAATACACGAGTTTCAGAAACAATGCGGGGAGGCGGTTTTTTGGACCGTCATTAAGAGACAGCAGACGAAAACACCCACAATTGTACGTATATATGCACACGAACGTATACACGCTTGTACCTTCAAGCGTCTCTGCAGTTGACGGCGTCGATGTTGTGGTGACACGGACTTGTTTGTGTACCCGTACGGTTGGTGCGTACATACACAGAAGTATCGGACACGTCTATACATTTGTACTAGAAATCCTTCCACATGTCCGCTCGTGCGATGTTTCTTGCTGCATATATGTGACGGTTCGTGCGTAGATAAACAGGGCTTTACTTTTGTGAACTCTGCTGCAAATAGGATGCTCTACACGCGTGGGAATGGACGGGTCCAGTGTGAAGTCATTGTGGAGACGGAGTCATCACTACTGGAAGAATACAAGTGGCGTCTCACACTATGCGCCTGGTCTTATCCGTCACCTCCACGACCAACAAGCCACTTCTGCGCGTACGTACGCTCGTCGCAACTTCTTTCACATCTAGCTAAGCACTGAGTCCCTCCTTAGACTCAGCACTGCGGTCCTTGTCTGGTGTACGCCTGCTTTGGTAGCAAGCATACGTGTGAAGAGTTCGTGAAACACATCTGTGTGTCTAGATTTCTACCTTTCTGCACACGGCTGTTACTTCAATTCTGTTCAGAGCGGCTGCGACGTATGTCTACTAAAGGTAAACGTGTGACCTGGAATGGCTGTACGCACATGTACAGTTTACTTTATTGGAATTTGTATACACGTCTCTTTTCACATTTGGAACAGATATGGACGCGTGTTCAAGTCTGTGTATGTGAAATACGGAGACTGGATGTGCGGATTTCGGTTCGGCTAGCTGGGGAATATCCGGCCTACTACCAAGCGGGGAGTCGAGCTGGCCTCGGTGACGCTCCCGGACTCCGGGATGCGCAAGAGAAACATCTCTTTCTCGGCAAAAACTAATAACAAGTTAATGTCCATGTTCGGGGCACCGTAGATTCTATAAAAGCACCTCTTACCGGTCTAGCGTCTTGATGAGCAAATAATTGTTCTTGTGAGAGTGTCCCCATTGTATCTGCACGGCGGCCGGGCGAGCTGGTGTGCCGCCATCGAGCCATCGATTGTGGCATGTCCCCCCTACGCTCTTTCGCACTGCCACTTTTGTCTGCGAGAAAGCACCTTTTTTGACCCCTGCTGAACATGATTTCTTCTGATTTCTCCGTGTCCTGTATTTCTTCAGATTTTTGCTTGTCTAAGAGGAGATCTGTTTAGATCCCCGAGAAGCTGGAGGCATGCCAAGTGTTTTCAGCACGTTCGCGTGCAACAGCAGCAGCCTGTACACACGCACTCAATACTACCGAGTATTGTACAGTGTTGTTCTTGCCGCCTCTTTTTTTGCGTGTGCAAAAGCGTTGTCTAGTTCGTGACGCAGCAGCTGTACGCTCACTCATTCTGCTACCCTATGGATGTACGATGTACCAGACCCCTGCGACAGTGTTCACCCGTACACATGATACAGGGACACATTTTCGGTGTCTCTCTTTACGTTAACTATCTTAAGTGCATTGTAGATTATGCATTCCGTGAACAGGTTGACCAGCGTCCATATATCCTTATCCGGGATTGAATGATGACAGAACAGTTGTACAGGTGGACGGACGCTTGCGTACACAAAAAAATACTCACCCTTACATGGCGCCACCGCATTCTACCGACACACCGGTGTACCTGCGTAGGCCAAACTGGCAGGCGGGCCCTCGTTTGGGGGTGTAACATGCAGTCAGCCGCAGCGTACGCAAAATATTGGCTGCATACACGGTCACACCGGCCGGGTCACAGCGTGGAGAAGTGCTGAAGGATGCAGTGCAGTTGGGCGAAGGGGCGACAGAGGAGTGCACCGGCTTCTTCGGAGAAGTCTGTTGCCCTTGCGTTTCCTAAAATCCGGTGTCTTACGGGGGAACTTAGTTCGATTTCGCGTACCTGTTGGTCCGGTTATGTTCCTGAAAGGGATTTTCAAATCCATGCGGTAGTCTGCCCTGCACAAGTGGTTATTTTTCCTCATTGACCCTCGTCCAGTCGGATACGTCGAGACGCTTGCACGGCGTCACGCATCACTACAAAGTTCAATGCTGTACTTGGAACAAAAAAGTCTCGATTCTTGATACACATATTAATGTGTGTCCCTGTACAGCTACAGATTTACACAGTACACCTGCATGAGCACATACTTTGTGCATATTTAAATTTCTTGAGCTGCGTGCGCATGTCCGTGAGTAATAACGATGGAAAGATGCATGTCAACGCACGCAGTCCTGCCTTAAATGACTCACAAATCCGTACGTACAGATTTTCTGTATCCGCCGATCCGTATATAGTTGTACACATGTTCTGTGCTACGACGAATTTACAAGTTGACGATCGGAGATGGGAGCCGCAGAACCGCTCCTGTACCTCCTTCGCCGCAGGTTGAGCCCACGCGAGACCTATATGCAAATGTGTGTTCATACATATATATATATATCTCTGCTGTACGTGTGTTAGTTTTGAAAGTCTACTCTGAAGAATGTGCTTCACTGAAGTGCAGGTTGGTGTACGCCTCTCTGCCGAGGCACTCCGTGGGACAGGGTGCAAAGTACCCCTGAAAGTACACGGAAGTACCTGTGGATGAATGTGTGTGTATGTGCATACGCGTATCTCCGAATGAGTCTATGTATATATATATATATACATATTCGTACTTCGTGTTCAGTAATGCATATGTGCCTGTTTGTTTTTCTATGTGCATGCGCCATAGCTTCAACAATAGCACAAACACACTCTCCTGTATGTCTCTATATGCATATACGTCTGTACAAATATGTGACCGAGTACTTTTTCTTCTAAATCTTTGAATAGTTGCACTACATGAATATTGCCTTTTCAGTCTTCCCCCAATGACAGTACGAAGAATCCGGGTGCTGTTGGCTTCCGCAGTCCTACATCCGTTTTACGTGGATGACGGCCCTTTTTTACTCTGTTTCCTCGACGCCGTATATTTTCCACTTTGTGTGTAAACCCTCCTGTGTAGTACCGCGTCTTCTTCCCGCCCTTCTCCTCTGTGTTTCACGAGTTTCGCTTTCCCACTGCTTCTCGCATAATGCTGATATGAAAGAGGAGAGCACTGACCGCAGCTGGTACTGCGGCCACAGGCTTTGAAGCCTTTCTTGTTTTCCTACTGTTCCAACTACGAGCACCGTCCCATCTCTTCTTTGTTACCCCCCACTGCTGTTTCTCTTCCCGGCTCTTCCTCGTACAGTTATTTCTAAGATCCCTACTCTTCCCTATTACAGCTCCTTCCGCCGTTCGTGCCCCGCCCCTTTGCCATCTGTAGTGGTCTGCCACTGCCTTTTCTTCCTCTGTGCCAAGTCAAACGAGACACAAAGGATGTTTTTTGTTGCTGGCGTCGATATTTTACCTTTCCCGCCCCTTTCTTCCTATCCTTAAATCTCACCCAAGAATGACATTTCCCCGTGCTGCAGGAGCAGCACTATGCAGTGACGAAGACGCTGCTATAGCTGCGTTCTTTGCTGAGGAAGACCCTCCACACTCGCTGCGTCCAATGTGCATGCGCGCTGCTGCGTTTCTTCGGCCGTTCCTTGAACCCAACTCTCCTGCTGCTTCTGCACCCCCTGCGTCTGCTGTCTTCGCTTCCTCCGATGTTCCTGCTCCTTCCGCGGCCGCTTCTCCTGCTATGTATGCTCCTGTTGATGCTACTCCTGCCTTTGGTACTGCTGCCGCTGCTGCGTCTCCTGTGCCTGTTACAGAGGCTGCTTCTTCTGCAGCTGCTGCTGCTTCTGGTGTCCCTGCTGCTGCCTCCGCTGCCATCAGTGCTGCTGCTGCTGCTCGAAAGAGAGGAGGAGGAAGAGGAGGAGAACTTCTTCTCAGTGCGAAGATGCGTGGGCAGCGGCGACAGAGTGTGAGGCGGGGAGGGGAGATTTGGAGAGAGAAAGAGCAAGTGGCACAAGAGGCGGGAAGAAAAGAAGATTTTGCTGCAGTGATTCCGGAGGCAGCGAGAAAGGCTGGTGACGGTACTACACGCAGGAGAAAGGGACTTGCAAAGGGACAGCAAAAAGAGAGAGGTTTGACTGGTAGAGGAAGAGTAGAACGGAAGAAGAGAAAGCATAGCGTAGAGCAGGAAAGTGGGGAGGAAAAAGAGCGTAAAAGGAGAGCAAGAGAAGACGAAGAAAGACATGCGACTACGCAAGACCGGGAAGATGAAAATGCCAAGCCACCCGTTGCCCTTATTACATCTGGCGGTACCGCTGTTCCTCTAGAGGTAACTTCTCATATCTGTACAATACTTCAGGATCTATGCACCTGTATCTGCAAACTTGCGAGCGTGCGTTCGTTCATCTGCAGGAAGTGCAGCTATGCGAATGCTTGCACATATCTGTCTGTGTGTCCTTCTATCTCTGTCTTTTTATTTTGTCAATTCCTTTTACCCCAGCTGTACCGGTCGACACGCGTTTAAATAGCTGCCGGATTCCATGTGTCTACCTTCCTCGACCAAGCAAAGAATTCCCACTGCCTTCAGCCTTCTACGTTCACGTCTCCCGCCAGTGGAATCTGCCGCCTCTATCTCTTTTTCTGTGCGTGTGTCCACCCGCTTCTGTCTGTTCAAATTCGTATCTTTCTGCGTGTCTACCTACGCAAGCTACGTCTACACCAGGTGTTGTATCTAGCAGTGTCCTTCGGCAACACGTTGTACATTCATATAAATACACGTACAAGTGCATAAGTGTATGTGTGGATCGACAGCAGTTTAACAAGATTCATATCTCTCCATCGATACATATCTATCTACTACCCGTTGACAGTCGTGAAATTTTCAGGCACCTGCCATGGCTCTTCTTTCTTTTCCACATCTCCTATTCCTTCTGTGCTACTTTTCTTTGAGGCTAGTTGCTTCACAACGCACATTCATCCCGTTCCTTGTTCTGATGCTGCTGTGTTCTCTGATTTTATTCTTTTCTAAAGAAAAATGCAGTGCGGTCGATCTCAAACTTCAGCACCGGGCAGCGTGGAGCAGCGCTCTGCGAGCAGCTGCTGCTGCAAGGCTACGCCGTTATCTTTCTTTCAAGTGCTGCTGCTGCGCAGCCGTTCCTGAGACACATTATGCCACAGCAGCAAACCACTGCCGCTCTCGACCGTCTAGAGCTGTTGCCTTTTGCGGAAGATCTCGGTACACCGCAGCGCCATCAGCAGCAACAACAGCGTGAACAACAGCAGCGACAAGAACAGCAGCGAGGGCAGGAACAGCAACAGACACAGAAGAAGCAGAAGCGGCAGCAGCTGGAGAGCAGCGGAAGCGGCGAGACCGGAAGCAGCAGCGATGCAGTCGTGTGGCAGGAGCAGAGGAGAAGAGGAGCACATAGCCGAAGGCAAGCACGGCGAAGGAGCGGCAGCAACAGCAGCGGAGAAACAGACAGAGAAGGACGTGGTGCTGCTGCACTCGCTGCCTTGCTGCTAAAGAGGGAAGGACACACCACCTGCAGACCAGAAGAACGGCGGCGCGGGACGTACAAAAACCGAACAGTACGTGAAGATGGGGTAACGAATGTAGACGAAAGGCGAACAACCACAGGCGGCAGCATACAACCCTGGAGGAGCACTGCAGCAACGAGAAAGAAAGCAGCAGAGAGTAGAAGCACAGCAGCCCAAAGTGAAAGCGACGGGGGCAGACTCAACATGGAAGCGGGCAGCCTCAAAAAACTACGGGGCAGCAGCCCAGTACAGGCCGACAGCAGCAGCCGAGATGAAGGAAGCAGCAACGCAACAGGAGACAACAGCAGAACAGCAAGCAGCAGAAGAGTCTGTAGCAGGAGGAGAGCAAGCAGGACAGCTAAAGAAGCACGCAGAGAAGATCTGGAGGGGAAGCAAGAGAAGAGGGGAGAAGGGGTGGAGAAGAAAGAAGAGAAAAAAGATGAACGAATGACGGTGGAGAGAAGGACAAGAGTGCTGCGCCTGTGTGTTGCTTCTGCTGATGGAGCAGCAGTACATGCGTGGGAGGTGTACCAGCAACAGAAGAGGAGACTGTTACTGCTGTCGTTCAACACGGTAGTCGAGTATTTGTTCATGTGGAGAGAGCTGCTGCGTCTCTGTAGTCCACTGAGAGAAAGATTTGTAGTTTTTGCATGCGCGGCAGTAGCAGATTTCTACATCCCGTCTAAATACATGTCGGAGCACAAGCTCGATAGCAGGGCCGCTGAAGAACAGACGGCCACGCTCTCTCTTCCTCGTGCTGCTGCTGGTGCAGCTGCTGCTCACGCTAGCACCACAACGCGTATCAACCGCAAACGGCCCCCCTGCAGGAGCCAATCTACTGACAGCAAGCCCTCCAGCAGCAGCGCATCGTTCCCCTCGGCTGCTCGTGCTGCTGCTGCGGCTGCACGCGGTCGCCTCCCCAGTGTGAATTCTGCAGCTGCTGCTGCGAAAAGTGGGAGTCTGTGTTTGACCGCCTCGACGAGAAGCGGGGGAGGCCATTTAGAATTGCAGTCTGCTTCTCTAGCTGCTCCGGCGGAGGGGAAGCGCGAGAGCGGATGCGTAGCTCCAGAGGCAAGAAGACGACGGCGTGCAGCAGCAACAGCAGAAAGGGACGCAGCAGCAGAAGGAAGAGGTGCAACAGCCGCAGCAGATGCTGACACAAAAGCGGCAGCAGCAGAAGCAGATGCAGCGCTTGAGACAGCAGAAACACGAGGAATAGAACAAAAAGAGAGAGTCGTGTCTAGTAAGTGCGTGGAAGGTGGGCCATCAGCCGTGGCTACGCCTGCATTGCTGTTGCAGCTGTACAGCGTGCCGAAGATGCTGGGACTGGCGAAAAAATTGAATCCGCGCTGTTACTTAGTTTCTTTTAAATTGGAGACGGACGCCGCCGTTTTAGAAAAGAAGGCAACAAAGTCGCTGCTGCAGTACGACAGCGACGTGGTGGTAGGCAATCTCCTGCACACGCGTCACTGCGCCGTCACTCTTTTTACCCGCACTTCCCCACCGATTCACTTGCATGCGCGAAATGCGCGTACCAGCAGCGCGGCTGCAGCAGCAGCGATTCGACGTCACGAAGAAGAAGGAGCAGCAGCAGTAGGCAGAGGAAGAGAAGAGAAAAGAGCAACAGCGTCTGAAGAAGCTGCTGCGGATGATGTGAAGGCAACAGCAGTGCAACAGCAGCAACAGCACCTGACGCAGGAGCAGCAGCACCGGCTGCGCGCGCTGGAGAAGGAGTGGGGACAGATCGAAATGCAGCTCGTGTCGTATGTGGATGCTCTGCGTACAGCGGGGCGAGGCAGCAGCAGCCGTTGGCGGGGGAAGACATGAAGAGAAGGCGTTCGAGCTGAAAATTGTTATCAGTTCTCGAATACACCTGCGTGCATGTCTGTGTGTGTGTGGGATGTATGTACGTGTACGGAGAGACGCGTGTTGGCGTGTCCGTCTTCAAGGCCCCACGGAAAAAACGCTTTCCTCATTCTAAGTCTAACTCCACACACTACTTCACATACATGTAGATGTACGCTTGCCGTCAGATAGTCGCAATAAAGCACGTCCATATAACAAACACACACACATATACACACATATCCAAACACTGCTACATTTACCTGCATGTATAACTACACACACGTCTTCGCATTGCCGTTGTTACCACACAGGCAGATAAACACACACGTCTGCGTCCTCTTCTTTCTGTCACACACGCGTAGATTTCTCCGCAGAATAGAAATCTCCGTCCCCTACGGAGATCTGTCCGCGCTGAGAGGCAGTCGCGGCACGACCGCACGTGGCTTCCTTCCTGCCTCTGACCTTTCAAAACGTAGATTCACCCATCGCGCATCTCCCTGCACGTTCCCATATATATGTGTACATGTGTATACAGACACATATATATATATATATAAATGCGTCTGCCTGAGTAGCGTTGTGTATCGGGTCGCACTTCAGCTACGCCTTTACACTTCTTTGTTGAGTCACCGCTGTGCTGCGGAAGTGCAAACACTTCGGGACTCGCGCACACGTCTTATTAATGTACGGCAGCTGCAGCAGACGTGGAAAAGAAAACTTCTAGGACTGCCTGCCTGCTGGGGCACAGGTCCCTCCCTCGAGAGCAGCCGCTGCGGCAGCAGAACCCGTGCAGTGCTGAACATGCGCGCGCGTGGCTGCAGCAGCAGCGGCGCCTCTTTGCCGCCTTCTCTCTGCTTGACTTCTTCGCTCTTTTTCATTACTTCTTCCTCTCCCCCGTCTCTTCTTCTCGAAGCAGAGTCTGCTAACGAGAGAGTAAACGAGTGTTTCTTTGAACGTAAAGAGGACGAAACGTCACAGGAGAAATTCACTCCATCCGTTTCTTCTTCTTCCTTTAAACAAACAAATTTCCCTCTTCGTAAATCAGAAAAGCCATTCACCCGGGTTCACACATGACCGACGCACGTTCTTCACAATGAACGGTAACATCCGTATACATAAATATATATACATATATATAGAGAGAGAGGAAGAAACCCATACGCACATATATATATATATATATATATATCTATATCTGTCTCTGTGTCTGTGTGTGTGTGTGTGTGTCTCTCTCTCTCTCTATATATATATATATGTCACTATCTGTGTCTGTGTCTGTGTCTTTTCGCTGTCTCTCTCTTTCGCTGTCCACCGGTATGTGTACATAGATGTCGACGCAAGCAGCTCTTCTACAGATGTAGTGGGTGTGAATGCACTTGACTACTTGTCGACGCAGAAATGTTATTTTCGACTTCTTAAGAAGTCTAGCACATCGCTATGCGTCTCCGATACGGACACGGGAGCAGAAAATTCTGCACCTGCTATCAAGTGTGTGGGGGACACAGGACGAATCCGCGCGGGCACGCACGTATCCCTACCTGCGTCCCTCTTCTGTATATAATAACGTAACTTCCACATATATACATATATATGTCGAGTACAAGGATTTACAGATATACATATCTTCTACAATTTTCATATATTCTTTCTGTATCTGTAACTCCTTGTACTCCACATACATGTATGGAAGTTACGTTATTATATACAAAAGAGGGACGCATCCATATGTGTATACACCACGTAGTTCGTCACCTACACCTACATGAGGACACGCTGAAAACAGTCCGCAGCCGGCGTCCGCACGAGCGCGAGCATCCACGCACGCCTATCTGTCTCTTTGTCCCCTTCCTCGCCTCCCCTCCCTTTCCTTGTTGCTCGGCCTCAGTTTGACGACGGAGCTATTTACATATACACACACATACACCTTTCGCAGAAAGAGTTAATACGAACTTATCGATACGTTCATCTACTTGTCGGCCAGAAAGGGAGAAACACGTCGCCGTCGTCGTCCACCGGAGAAAACGGAAACAATGCAGTTCTCCCCGGACGGCGTCCTTCCCCGCCAAACTTCGTTGAGCAGTCTTCTCTTCTCTTTTTCTCTCTCCAAACGTGTGTAACACATATCCACAACCAACATGCGGGACGCAGTTTCCCCATCTGGTACGCGTCTACGTGAACGCCTGGACACTCGTACATATACGGCGTGTCGACAAAAAAGGAGAGAGACAAACGAAGAAATCCAATATAGACAGATGCTGCCACACGTATGTGGACAGAGAGAGAGAAGAGAAAAAACAGCATGTCTACGTTGGGATAGGTCCGCACATACGTATATATTGATTTGCACATGGGCCGGCCGAGCGGGCGTCTCTCTACCACTCCAGCTCCGCAGCAGCCGCGAGACACGAAGGCGCAGCACCTGCAGCAAAAAGCACAAGAGGAACGCACTTTTTGTCGGCTGAGGAGTCTCTCTTCTCCTGCTCTCTCCCCAGGACCCGTCGTCCTCAATAATGTACTCCAATCATGCCTACGACACATATCTAGATGTATTACTGCCGACGGAGAGAGGTGCACTGGTGCGTCGTACCTAAGAATTTCACACACATAATATATGTATACGTATGTGCATGCGGTAGAACTGGGTAGGCACACACCTACAGAAGGAGAAAGACAGAGAGAGATAGAGGAAAAACAGATCTGCAGAAAAGGACATAGCGACAGAGACATATACGTGAAGAGACACGTACAAATGGATATACGTTTATGGGAATACAGAGAGAAACAGGAAGGACACGCATATAGAGAATGACAAAGAGTGTGAGACACACAGAGTAAGAGCAAAACATATGTAGGGAGAGATACACATACTTATACAGATATATACTATATATATAGAGAGAGACAGCAAGGACAGAGGAGACACAGACAAAGAGAGAAGAAGCGAAAGACAGGGTGAGGAGGAGAAGTGCCCAAAGACGTACATATACACACACAGACACACACACACACATATAGCATACATATGTACGTAGAAATAGACGAGTGTGAGACACGTCCATCCATAATCGCTGTATACGCAAAGCGACGTACAGACGACGATCCACGGGAGAAGACAGACTGATTTGTAGCTTTCTTTTCTGTCGTTTTTCCTTCGTCTTCCGCGTATTCGTGTGTGAGCAGATGAAGAAGTTTACCTCCTCTGCCAGGGTCGTCAGTGGAAGGGCGCTCGTTCTCGGCGAGACGTTGAAGCACGTGCAGCGGCAATATTGTTCGGTGCCCGTCTCCCCTGCGAAATTCATCGCAGTCCTCTTCACATTGCTCTACATGTGCACATCTATACATACACATATACATACATCTATGTATATACGTTTGTCTCTCATATATGTGTATACATATATATACATAGATGTATATGTGTTTGTCTCTCTCACACATATATATATACACGTATATGTGTATGTCTCTCCCTAGTAGATATACTGGTATAAACACGTACAGGTGTGTACATACACTTACACATGATACATATATATATATATATATAGATTGCATGCGTGTATGTAGATAGATAGAGGAACAGAAATATATAATGATGAAGTAACACATACGTGTATCTATGCATATATGTATACGTGTCAGCAGAGGCACATATATTTCCAGATGTAGACTTGAAGCTGACCCGCCACATCCATATATATATACACGTATACATATATATATATGTATATATATGTATACATACATATATATGTATATATATATGTGTATACATATCTAAGCAGGCGTGTACTCGAGAAGATGTCTGCTCTACAGGCGCACATAACAACGTTGTAAATTTGTATGAGCAACGACGCAGCTACGGGTACGGCCACCTACACACGTACACATATATATAAGGTGCACACATTCCATATGTAATATATATATGTATATATTTGCGTCACCACACACATATCTATACATTGCACATAAAGACCAGAACCCTCATATATACACAAATGTATACAAGTGAGTGACCGCAAATATCTACGTATATCGGGTATACGCCGGAGTATTCAGAGAGAGAAGTACACGTCCATATCTATATATACATTTATATCTATATATTCACACCGAGACGTACACACCCATATCTATATACACTTATATCTACCTATATGTACATATATGTATACGGTTCCACACGTATCTATATATTTCGGGTATATGCCAGAATATTCACCGAGAGACATATATATATATATATAAACGTGACCATATACATCTGTCTATTTCGTGTATTTACCAGACCATATGGAGTATTTTTTTTCGTTTTTTTTCTCCTTTTCTTTCCCTCCCATATCTCCCTGTCTGTCTGTATGTACACGGTTATATGTGTGGAGACATGAGTGTAGGCTCCCCCGTCTTCGAAAATGCGCTGCACGACTCCGGCGTAACGACGAGCCGCTGTGACTTCTGCGTGTCTCCGTGAAGTGCGGAACAGACACACTGGGGTGACCCCGTCGCCCAGCAGCCTTCCGTGTCTCCCCCCCCCCGTCTCCCTCCCTGTCTCCCTCCCTGTCTCCCTCCCCGTCTCCCTCCCTGTCTCCCTCCCCGTCTACCTCCCCGTCTCTCTCCAGAGATGCGCCTACACGTATTTGGACGTGTCCACTTGGAGGTCTTCTTGCGAAGTCGCTTGGGTCTAGGCATCCACGTGTGTGTGTGTGCATAATTTATACACACACGCCTATGCACAAACTTCTATATATTCTCGAGGATTCTCAAACCTTTGGTTTTCCACATCCATACATATTAATGTGTGTGACCAGGGACTCAGGAGTCGCTTATAAACGAAGAACGATACGTGCGCACTTCAACATATGTGTGGGGGCACGTCCAAGTGAGAGCGCAGATGGGAGGACAAATATACGTGTAGATGTTTTTCTCTTCTGGTCGAAATTCTTCCTCGTACACATAGCTGCGCGTCAAATATTATGTGCATAGGGGTGGTTTCGCTATTCAAACATATATATATATATGCATGTAAACACACAGACACACACAGACGAATGTACGTGCACGTGGGCAAACCCACGTATATCTATACGATCGCGCTTAATATCCGTAGACACGCACGCAGACGAAGAGACGGGGAAGTGATGAAGGCGGAGACAGGGAGGAGAGACAGCGGAAAGTCGCGATTTTGACGAGGCGTTTACCAGAGAAAGAGCAGGGAGTTGACGGTAGACCGCAGCACGTCTTGAAGCAAGAAGGCCCCCCTCTCCCTCGCCGCGACTCTGTGCAGCAAGACACTCACACGCACCAGCGAGAAGGCGAGAAGGGCCAAAACACACGCAAAAGAAAAGCGCAATGCACAAGAGACGAGCGAAGGGACGAAAAAGACGGCGGGAGGGGGGGGGGGAAGGGGGGCGGTTGGGGGAGAAGATCGACGCGGTGAACAGCGGAAAGCAGCAGAAGCGAACAAGACGGACAACAGCCCACTGTGTGTCTTGGTCTCGCACAAACAGCAGAAAAGTTGTTATAAGTCTCGTCTCCCCGGTCTCTGTCTCGCTGTCCACCAGTCTCCGCCTATCTATCCACACATATATGTACTGGCACATACGGGTAGACGTCTGTCCACCACTCTCTCTGTACTACACATCTTCTCATATATTTGCATCTCTGCATGCATACATATATATGCTGACGCATGCATGTGTATGTCTGCTCCTTTGTCTCTCTCTCTCTCCATAGGTATATATATATATATATTTCCATATCCACCTATCTATCTATGTACATATATATATGGATATATATGTATCTTTGTGTAGATCTGTGAATACATTTAGTTATGTCTCTCCGTTTGAATTTGCCAATCTCTACAGGTGAGTATGGGTGCCGAGGTTCTGTATCTCTTTTCGTCTGTCTGTGTCTCTTTCTGTGAAGATTTCTCATCCTCTGCTGCCCCTTCGTTCTTCTGGAGTGCCCGCTCTTCCCAGGAATATACGCAGACGGATACACACATTGGCAGACGCACTTTCCTAAACATCTATCTTCTACCTGGGCAGCTCTCCTGCACATATACAGAGACCTAGGCACATGCACTCACATACATATATATATGTGCACCTATATGTATGCCTGTCCATATACATGCATATATATATATATGTGTAGTTCTCTTTTAATACACACGTACACGTATATGTATATATGTTACGATACAAGTGAACGTGTCTGATTATCCTCTCATACATACATATATTTAAACATACATATAGAGAGAGAGAGTGAAAGGTAGGGTAATATACATGTGTGGACATATACACATGCGTATACACACACACATATATATATTCATCTATATGCAATCCTATACACGTATATATATATGTAGTTCTTTATATATGTGAGTACACTTATATGTTCGCATACATCCACGTATATGTATGTATGTTACGATACAAGTAGCGATATTTGATTATCCCATATATATATATATACACAGAGAGAGATTTAGTAACTATATGTATATTTATATGAATGCTGATCCTCTATGAATGCTGACCCTCCTTTTTTCTCTTTCTGTTTGTCTCTTCCGCTACATCAACGTGTAGAAGCTGCCCACATATCCACATTTATTGTACGTATCCGCAGGTAAATTTAGGATGGCAGTAACAGCAGACACAGAGAGAGAGGAAGCCAGAGAAAGGAAAAAATTGTTCTTCGACCGAAATGAGTGCAAACCCGACGGTTACCTGTCGAATGACCGGGAGAAACAGAGAGACTTGCAGAAGTCGCATTGGCATGCAAACCGCAGCCGCTCGAGAGAAATTTGGAAGATGTCCATGCTCTCTGCGAAACGTCAAATCAAAAAGAAACTCCACTCATCTGTGAACACATCAATGTACGTAGATAAATTCTTCTGCACGTAAATACATAGAACCGCACACATATATACACATACGTAGATGAGTAGGTGTACGTTTCTCCCCATGCATATACCTGGAAACGCATATATACGATCAAATAGATATATATATAGAGAGAGCATTTATACCTTTCACGTATCATATATATATATCACTTACACAAAGACAGAGATACCGGGTAACACATATTGCTCCGTTCGTCCTCCAGGTAGGCGCATAGCAACGTCATTCGGTCTTGAACTACATACTCACAGAAATATACATATAAATCGACGTATGTAGTATATATACATATGAATGCCCTCATACTGTGTATTATATTATCCACATATAAATATATATATATATATTTATGTATAAAAAAGTATATTACTGCCTGCACCCTGTACGAAACCATACACATATATATATAAGCCTGCGTGCGGTATTTTAGAGTACCCACACACATATGTATGTACACACATAATCGCCTCAAAAGTGTGTGTAAAATTACCCGGATATATATATATATATATATTATATAGACGAGGGTGCCCCTCCAAACAAACATATACAAATATCCACGACATGCAAATACATATATATATATATATACATATATATATATATGGGTATGTATATGAATGTATGCACGTTAGACTGCCACATACATATATATGTGTACTGCTGCTCCAAATATTGAAGAAGAAGGATATTCTCCTCTTAACAGGTATGGACACACTCACGTAGGCGTCTCTGTGCAACTACGTCTCTCATTTTCTCCTCCTCTTTTGATCTCCCTTTTAAGATGTAAATATATCGATAAGAGACACCTACATAAAGATGTGCATGCATATATTTATATATATATAGCGTCCTGAAACGCTCACAAGAACTCTCACTCATACACATCTCTCGCAAGCATCTATGGGCCCAGAGGAAATCCGTGTGGACACATGAATATATACATATATATATACACGTAAATACGTACATATATATATGTACATACAGACACACATGTATGTATATATTTATTTATTAATAGACAAGAAATCTACATTTGCTTCGCCGATATACTGAAGATGCTTCTACGTATACGGACACATACATAGAGACACAGTTACGTCTTCTGTATACTGTACGTCCACACGTGCGCTATGCTTACACCGTAATAAATGCATATGTATACGAATATATATATATTAAATGTAAACGTTTCTCAAGCTTCTACACGTGTACATATATGTGTGTGTATTAAATGTTTCCACTTTTCATGCTTATACATGTACATACGTATGTGTGTATGCATGTATGTATGTATGTACAGGAGAGTGTACGCGATACGCCGAGATTACGCGTGGAGGTGCTGCCTATGGATATATAATATCAGTGAACAAACCAATACACGGCAATGAGGAAGACGACCGCGATTTCCTCGCCCATTTCTTTATCTCTTTTTATCTCTCGCTTTGTCTATCGCTCTCCCTCTCTATACATATATATATGTTTATATGTATGTAAATGTGTATTTCTGCGTGCCGTCTTCGCGGCGCTTCACGTTGTAGCAGCTCTCTCACCACGCGGTCGAGCACGCCATTTCTCGGCAGCAGAAGACGCAGAAGGAGCTTCACGAAAAGAAGACGAAGACGGAGAAGACGAAGAGATGCGATTTTTGTCCAAATGTGGAGGCGACGAAGACGGAAAGGGTGCTGCGGATGACGGAAGACGAGGAGGAGGAGGACGAGGAGAAGAGGCGAGGAGAAACGGATGAGAAAGGGAGCTTTTTAGGGGTCTCGAGGGAAGTGCAATTTCTGCGTAGCCGTCACCCCGGACGACCACCGACGGGCTGCTGCGGCCGAAGCGGAGAATCGACAACTCCCTCACAACAATTTCTCCCAGCACTCGAAACGCGTTGTACACCTGCAGCCCCACCAAAAAAAGCAAAACATTCACACACGGTGCCTCCAGAAACTCAACCAAATCAATGAGACAAAAAATACATACAAATACATACATATATAGATAGGGGGATCGAGGACACGTAGCACACGAGCTACCTATACATGCATACGCACGTACGTAGACATATGCACACATATATATACGCATATACAGAAGAAGAGAGAAGAGAATATATATATATATATTTATACACACATGTATGTGTATGTGGAAGCATATGTCCGGATGTATCTGTATGTGTAGAAAAGTACATATATATGTATGTGTACATAGAAGAGAAACCATACATATAGATCAATACACGTATTGTGTGTGAATATATATACATATATACGTGTATATGTGACGTATGAATTTGTATGTACATATAATACATAGGGCTGTATAGATACTGCGACGCAGAAAAGAGAAACGAATACATGTAAACATGAAGTCCTGATGTGACGTCGACTTGTTTAAACCGAAACAGAGAAGAGAAGTAAAGAGCCAATGAAAAATTCGTGGTACACCCTGCAGAGATACCTCCGCACACAATACATACATATATATACACACACATATGCATACATACATATACACATGCATATATACACATACATATGCATATATGCATACACATATATACATATACATACATGTACATACATACACATATACATACATACATATACATACATACATATACATACATATACATATACATATACATACATACACATACACGTACATACATATACATACATATACATACATATACATACATATACATACATATACATACACATACATACACATACATACATACACACATACACATATACATGAATATATATATATATATATATATGCATGTAGAAATACGTTCCCGAGTAAACAAATATAAGTGCACTTGCACAACACATATATATATGTACATACATCCATACACATACACATGTATATAAGGATGACAGTGTATTGTAGATACTGCTAGCACACAGAAGCTGCTGCGAGGGGGCGGGTCGTGAGAAAATGGCCGCCGAAAAAAAAGTTCTCCCCTTCACAGATGTGCGCCACTTTCACTTCCATTTCTCTCTCTTTGAGAACCCCCCGCCTCCCGCCCCGATCGACGCCCACGTTCGTGACGCATTAACAGCGGAGTCTCACCGACGCACACGAGTTGAAAATTTTTGCGTCCCCTCCCCTTCCTCTCCTTTTCTATTAACATATACGAGAAGATATGATCTATACTCTTCCAAAGATATATACAAGTTGGTGACCCCCCCTCCCCCCTTCGGGGACCTGTTCTATACTCTTCCAAAGATATATACAAGTTGGTGACCCCTCCCCGCCTTCCCTTCTGCAAGTGTGGACAAACGGAGAATATTCTACACTTTCATCTACGTATCGAAAGAGCCCACGCGACCCCCTCCCCCCCACTCCTGACGCGCTCCACCTTCCCTCTACATTAAACATAATAGGAGATGACCCCCTCCCCTTCCCGGCCCCCTCCACATATGCGGGTGGTTGACCAGTGTTCTACGCATCTACGTGAAACACACACGCGAATGATGATGATGAATACCCTCCTCTTTTGTCCACCTAAAAGAAGACGAGACGACTCCGCCCTCCTCTTCCAGCTATACGCGGATGACGAGTATTTTTCTGCTGTTCCACATAAACCAAGAGATGAAATGCCTCCCCCTCCCTTCTGCCCAGGTGGTGACCTTCTCCCGGCTTCTCCAATTTCACATACATACACGAAGAAATACTCCCCTCTTCCATAAGCGAAGAGCCTCCGTGCCCCCCCCCCTCCCCTCTCCGGCCGATCCACAGGCATACTCGTGAAGAAGATTCTCCACTTTACCCCCACGGAAAAGAAGAGACCGGGTGACCTGCTCCCGGCCTTCGACTCCTCCGTAAAAGAGGAGACTACGCGGCCCCGTCCCTCCCTGTCTCGCAGGCAGGTGGACACCAAATTTGCTCTCCCCTCCCCTCTATAGGCGAGAGAGTGCGACCCCGCCCTGCAAATAGATACAACACATGTTGGGGGTATCGAACTTCTTCACTTCTACTATCAAGTGAGAGCATGCTGCGACCCTTTTCTCTTCTACGCAAGGACGCAGGACTGCCTTCCTGTTCATTCACAGAAAAAATGAGAAAAGTGCGCCTCCTCTTCAGCCTCTTCTGCTGAGAGCGCGTCCTGCAGTGTCTGCCCGAACCTCCGCACCGCAGAAGCTCTCGCCCGTGGTCTTTCTTTGGAGCTCCAACTTCTCATGCTTTCTTCGTGTGTTGGCCGACCTTCCTTTTTTTCTGCTGCTTTTTCTGTCCCCTCTTATCTCTCCGTTTCTCTCGCTATCTCTTTCGCGACCGCTGTGTACACGAGGCAGAGCACTATCTACTGCTGTGTTCGCAGCTTCTCTATATGCATGCATGCACTCAGGTGCGTGCCCCTCTGGAAGATAAACATCCGTCTCGCTCGGCAAATATCCATACAAAATATATCTGCCTCTGCACAACACTCTTCTCTCTCTATCTCTACACACGTATACATACATAGATATATATACATACATATATGTATATGGGAGTAGAGACGATAGAAGTCCATTACACACGCTGCAATACGAAGGGGTGTACCTCTGCTTTATACTTGCAAAGATAGTATGTACATACATATACATATATGTATACACACACATATATGTGTATGCGTATACACACCAACAGAGGTACACACACACATATACATATATGCGTATATATATGCGGAGCAGCAGCCCGGACAGATACAAACTCACACATATATATATATATATGCATATACACACCAACAGAGGGACACACATATATATATATATGCGTATATATATGCGGAGCAGCAGCCCGAACAGATACAAACTGACAAGAGGCACATATGTAGGAAGAGCGACATATGAGAGAGACGCTGCGTCTCTCTACGAAGTTCTACGTACATCTCCGCAGGCAGACGGATCCTCCACGCGTATATATAAATCTATATACCTATGTAGTATCCACGGACATATATAGACCCTCCTTCTTTTGCTGTATGTATATGCCTCTACAGGTCTGTCTCTCCGCATATCTACATATCTATACCTACCTATATATATATATATATATATATACTTCTCT
>KL647304.1:1054197-1144171 GCA_000727475.1 Sarcocystis neurona | reverse complement strand
TGTCTCTCCGCGATATCTACTATATACTATACTACCTACTATATATATATATATATATATACTTCTCTATCTGTATACCTATATATATATCTATACGTATATGTGATATACGTACACATTACTATACATATCTCTATATATCTGTATTTCCGTATCTCTGCACTTATATATATATATGTATCTATATACCGATACGCATATATGACATATATACATATAACTAGATACATGTGTATACATATATATATATATATCATATATTTATACTTGACAGATATTCTATGTTGCGCCAACAAATGCGAACAGACGTACGTACAAACCCACGCACAGATGGGTCGTGGATATACATACATACACATGTATCTATATTACATATATATATGCGCACACATATAAATATATATATATATATATTTTACGTGAATATGGATACACATATATACAAGCACGCACACATGCATATATGTGTACACGTATATATGAAGTGCCACAGAGAGGTCTCCTTGGCCCTGGGAAGACTGTGTGAAGGTGGATTAAGAGAGGGAGAAGCATGTATAGGCCGTATGCGTTTGCTGCGCTGACTTTATCGACTTTCTCTCCTTTCTTTTGAAGAACTGCTTCTACGTAGGGGTACACTCCGTCCTCGGCTTCTTCTTCTTCGTCCTCGTCGTCGTCCAGCTGCAGTTGCTTTGCGTCTGTCACTGCTGCTGTATCTGCTGCCGCTCCCTCTCCTCCTTCGTCTTCGTCTTCTCCGCTGCGTGCTGCTGCTGCTTCTGCTGCTGCTGCTGCCTGCGTGTCTGACGCATGCCTTCCCGGTGTTGCAGCAGCGCAGTCTCTTGTCTTCTGCGTAGGCCCCTCCCCCTCCCCCGGGACGCCTGCGGCGGCCGATTTTCGCGTCGCATGCCCGGGTGCTGCATGTGGCAGCACCGCGCGCGCGTCTTTTTCTGAGTTCGTCGTTATTACTGCTGCTGTTTCCTCTGCTTTCCTGTTCTTTGCTGCTGTGGCACTTTTCCCTGCAGCTTCCCTACTTGCTGCAGCATCTCTGCTTGCCAGGTGCTTCTCCTCCTCTCTTTCCTGCCTCGTGTCCCCCGCCCTTCCCGGTGACGCGGCGTGGTGGCTGCGTTGGTGTCCGCGTGCAGCTGCTGCTGCCTGCCACTTTTCTTCGTGTCCCTCACAACGTCTTCCCACGTCTTCCGTTCTCGCACAAAGGCAGCCTTCTCCTGCTGCTTCTCCTCCTCCTCCTGCTCCTTCTTCCGCGTGCTTTCCCTGTTTTTCCTTTTCGACCTGGTCTTCTCCTTCGTCCTCCTCTTCGTGGCGCTTTTCCAGTCCCTCTCTTCTTCTGTCCGCTGCTCTCTCTTCTTGCAGAGAAATGCCATCGAGGACGTGCCCTTCCTCTTCACTCGTAGCTGCCTGTCCTTCCTCTTGCTGCAGCTCCTCCACGTATATCGCTTCCGCATGTCTTTCTTCCTCCTCTAGCCACTCCGCATGCATGCGCTGCTTCGTCACTGTCGTCTTCGTCCAGGAAAATCTCTCTTCATCCCTTCCGCTCGTGTTCTTCTTCTCTTCTTCCTCTTCATTTCGTTGCTCTTTTGCTTCGTCTTCGTCCGTCTCAGAGGGGACAACTGCAAGTTCCGCTAGCGCCGGCTCCAACGGAATTTTCACTATGTTGTAACTATGGGCAAGAGCAGCAAGGTACTCGCTGCTACTGCTGGTGCCCTTGCCCGCTTTCCTTCTTCCTCCTTTTCTCGGCTTTCTCCTCCTCCCGCTGTCTCCTGTGTCTCTGCTGCTGCCACTACTACTTTTGCTACCACCGCCACGCGTCACACTGCCGCCGCTGTTGTTCCTGCTGCTGCTGCTGCCGTGACTGTCGCTCCACCCGGCAGTCTCATTACTGACGTTCCGGCCACCGCTCCTCCCGCTCCTCGTGCTACTGCTACTGCTGCTGCTCCTGCTGCTGCTAGTGCTGCTGCTGGTGCTGCTGCTGGTGCTGCTGCTGCTGCTGTAGCTGCGGGAGGAAGGGGCGGGACTTTTGTTGAAGATAAAGTGTTGCTTGTGGCAGTTGTCACATTCGAAGAAGGCCAAGTTTTCGACGACGCAAATCGCAGGGATCCCCATTTCTTGAAACATGCGAATTCCTCTCTCTGCGTCTTTCCAGCTGCAGCAGCACCGCATACGTCAACCAGACGCATGCATGCATGAAACACGCAGATTAAATAAATGCCCATATATTTCTACACACACACACACACGCATGCACGTCTCTTCATATGTATTCGTCTCCCTAGCCAAACATATACGTGTAGAACTACAGGTTCTTGTGGAGCCGGGAAGGGGAACAGAGACAGAGACAAAGGGAGACGTGGAGACGTACACCGGAAGAAAGTCAAACACAAATACGTAACTTCATGTATATTTTCTTGTTCTTTTTAAAATATTTGTATTTGAAGAGCATCGTTATGTACATCTGTGTAGATATATACATATGCTGGGCATACTCACCTACACCAGCACATATATATATATATATGTACACGAAGACGAGACGTATGTGTAGAGACGAGACACGGAAGGGTGACACTGGGCGCAGATATCCACTACATTACTTCTGCAGACAAATTCCATAAAAGGCACTTCTGTGCTTCCCTATGCACGTATTTTCCTCAATTTACATATATATTACACATACGTACGTATACGTATATATATATATATATATATGTATGTGGGTATACATTTATATGTGTATATATACACACGTACGGAGATGCAGAGGGGTGCTTGTATGTCCGTATTTCTCCCTTTCCCTTTCGATATAAATATATATACATTTGTGTATCTATATGTAGAGAAAGAGAGAGAAATAGATATATACAGGCAAACTAATGCACTTCCTTGCATAAATGTGGCCATTCACAGGGAAAGGAGAATAGGTGAAGACAGGCGCGTACGAGGACTATTGAAACAGGTCTTCCTGCATATTTGAATCCCGTGGATATACACACGTGTTTGTACGTATATGTACGTGTACATATGTATTTGTACGTACATGGATGTGTATGTATGTAATACACACGCACTGGTACGTACATTGGTACGTACATACATATATATACATATATATATATATATGTATACACATGTATTTGTACGTATATATATGTGTATGTATGTACATGTATGTAGATACACGTACATATATGTGTAGGTGTGTATATGTATCTATACGTATGTGTATATATATGTAAGCGTATGTATACACACGTATATGTATGAATATATACGTGTTATATATACATATTTATATGTATATGTATGTATATGATTGTATACGCACGTGTGTATATGTATGTATATATACTTGCATGTATCTACAGATACGTATGTATATATACGTACATGCATATGTATGTGTACGTATATATATATATATATGTATATGTATGTATATGTATATATTCATGCATCTATACGCATACGTATGTGACGTATGTATATTTATGTATATGTACATACATGTACGTATATACATGTATGTATATCTATATATACATATATATATATACATACACGTATACGTATGTACATGCATTTATAAGGATATACTTGTGTATGTATGTATATGCACATATTTGTATATCTATGCACATTTATGTGACGTATGTATATGTATGTATATATATTTGCATGTATCTATAGATATGTTTGTGTATGTCTGTATATATATGTACACGTAAAGAATGTATATGTATATATATGTATATATATGTGTATATGTGTGTATATGGATGTATATGTATGTATATGTACATATTCGTATATGCACGTATATGTACGTATATGCTTCGCACGCACTAGGGGAGACGAAGAGACAGAGGGAGAGTACTACGATTCACGCAGCTAAGATATAGAGAAATGTGGACGCACAAGAAAGAGAAGAAGAGGCTGCTGGAGCACACTTGTGTCCCGAACAAGGTAGGACGCAGAAAACAACGTGGCACCGCGGAGTCGGCTCTGCAGAGTCGCGATCGTCGTGCGGTGTACGTACACCGCAATACCTGAGAGTCTGTGGGGTGGTGACGACAACGCATGCATCTATAGACGCAGCCTGCGCCAGAGAGATGTGGATATCGCCGGTGCCTGGGGGGAAGTCGATAATTAAGTAGTCCAGCGTTCCCCAAAACGTTCGCGTGAGCAGCTGCTCCACCACGCGACTCGCAAACGGCCCCCGCAGCGCGGAGAACCCCTGCACCACACACAGCACCAGCAGCAGCCGTGGCAGCAGCAACAGCAGTCGTAGCGGCGGCAGTCGTAGCAGAAGCAGTCGTAGCAGTGCCAGCCGCGGCGGTCGGACCAGCAGCAGTAGCAGTCACACCAGAAGCAGGAGGAGTCGCAGCAGGAGCAGCAGCAGTCGCAACAGGAGCGGACGCGCAGCAGGAGCTGTCGCAGCAGCAGGAGCAAGAGGAGCGGACGCAGCAGAAAAGGAGCAGCAACGGCGAAAGCAGCCGGCGACACGCGCAGTTCCGCGCCCACGGCGACCAGCGCCGCGCGCCCGCCGCAGCAGCAGCAACCGCAGCATAAAACAAAGAGTAGGAGGAGGCGAAGGGGAAGTCGACAGAAGGGCAACAAGAGACGAAGGAGAGGTCGCCGGCGGGAGGGTGGGGAGAAGGAGGCGGACGAGAAGCAGCAGTGGCATGGTGGAAGGAGCAGGAGAAAAGAGGGGCGGCAGAAGCAGCAGCAGCAGAGGCGCACCGACAGCAGCAGCAGCAAAGGCCGCCAGCAAGCGTCCTCTTTGATAGCGCGCACGAACAGCAGCAGCAGCCGGGCCAGAAAGAACAGTCGTCAGGCAGAGACGAAGCAGCAGCAGATGAAAAACGGAAGCAGCAAAGGCTGGAGGAAAGAGTAACTGCCACAGCAGCAGTCGCAGCACACGGGTCCCACCAGCAGTGTCGCGCATGTCCGTCTCTGTCTTGCTACACAATGACGAGCCCGTCGGAAATCAAGTATTCGCTCTTATCCTGCCTTCACGTAGAGAAACGTAGGGACAGAAGAAGTCTACTTGTTAAGACGTCCCTTCTTCTTCTCACAGAATTAAAAACATTCGTCCGGGCACACACATCCACCTACACACGCGTACATGCCGTTGTGTAACTCTGTGGATCAATACATACATATACGTACATATCTGGACAACCACACAGACATCCTCCTACTACACATATATATTTTTTATATGTATATATGTATTTATTTACTTAATTAGTGATGAAGAAGCGTTGTGCCCATGTATTCTTACACATATATACATATACAATTGAAGGAGATATCTCCCTCTGTCTCTCTCCATATATACGTATATCTATACGTGTCTGTCTGTGTCTGTCTCTCTGCCTTTTCATCTCTCTAGATATAAATATATATATACGTATGCATATCTCTATCTCTCTCTCTGTTTATATTATATTATAAACACATATGAAGTGCCTTGTGACGCCCTACCATTGTTATGCATACATATATATATAGATAGATATACACGCAGTTTACACGTACGTATCTCTCTCTCTCTCACTCTCTTACATAGACTTATATATATAGATACACGAATACATGTGTCTCTGTGTCTCTCTCATATATATATATGTACATAAACGTATACACTATATGTGTAACTCTCTGTTTCTCACTTTCTCACTCTCTCTGTATCTACATAAATATATTTATGTACACGTTTCTGTCTTTCTCTCTGTTTCTCTATGCATATACATATGCATATATGTGTACGCATGTATATATATATATGTATATCTTTCTTTCTCATGTAATACATATATATATATGTATATATATATCGCTTTGCTGCTCATATAATACATATATATATATATATATATATGAGGTGCGCTGGTTTGTCGTCACGTGCTGGAAGATCATCTTTTGAACGTTCAAGGGAGAGAGGGGGAGAAGAGGGAGACGATGTAGACGGAGGATGAGGAGAGGGAGGGGACAAAGAAGTAACAGAAAAAGTCCACGAAGCAAAAGTAGACAAAGAAGGGAAAGAATAGAAAGAAGTGAAAGAATAGAAAGAAGTAAAAGAAGGGAAAGAAGAAGAAGACAGTGAAGAATAACAGTAAGAAGAAGAAGAGAACGAAGAAGAAGAGCAAAAAGAAGAGCACGAAGGAAAGCACGAAGAAGAACAGCAAGCGGAAGAAGAAGAAGAGGAAGAAAATGACTTTCGTATGCCTTCGGTACAGGAGTATTTCTTACTTGGTTCCCGGCCTTGCGAACAAATCCGTAAGACATGAGCTTCACTCCTCGGTACTCTACCGGGGTCAGCAGCAAATCATCCGCAGCAGCAGCAGCAGACGATGAGCCAGGCCCTTTTCCTGTTCCTTCCCTTCCTTCTGCAGGTCCTCGTCTTCCTCCTCCTTCCCCAGATGTGTCTTCTCTTGCCGCTGTGGCTGCTTCAGCTGCCGCAGGCAAATCTTCGAAGTAAAGCCGACGCGGAGACGCGCCTGCCTTCCGTCCCCAGCGGCTGCTGTTGAGGCGTCCTCTTCCTCGCTCCCGCTTGTCCTTGGTGCTGCTGCTGCGCGTACTGCTGCTACTGCTGCTGCTGCTCGCGCACGCGCTGCTACCGCTGCTGCTGTCGCTGCTGCACCGCCGGGACGCGTTACTGCGTCCGACCGACCGCAGCAACACACTTGTGCCTTCACTCTCCCCTGCTGCATCCCTTTCCACTGCTTCTTCTTCTTCGTCGCCTACTGCTGCAGTTGCAACGTCCCTCTTCTCTGCACGCCCCACATCACCCGCTACATCTTCACGCGGTGCACGTACACCCCATGGACGCCACCCCACACCACCACCGCCCCACACCTCTCCCCTCTCACCCTGCTGCTGCTGTACCCCTTGCTGCTGCTGCTCAAGCCTTTGCTGCTTCTGCTGTTGTTGCGTTTGCCGGTGCTGTTGCTGTGCCGTTTGAAGCCGTCGGGCTTCTTGGGCAGGTGCACCGTAGACGACGGGTTGCTTCAACGGAAGCAGCAGCGGGAGACTTGGCCCGTACAAATCCGCATCTAGCAAGCCGACGGAGGCTCCCATGTGCTTGAGAAGAAATGCAAGATTTACTGCTGCAGTCGACTTGCCTACTCCTCCTTTGCATGAAGAGATGGCTACGATATACGCGACTGAAGACAAACCGCCGCTGCGACCGCCGTGGAGCCCCAGGTCAGACGCCGACGCCACGTCCGACTGCACGTGGCCCAGGGTGATATTGACCTGCGGCAGAAGAGGAACGGCCGTGCGCGCGGCAGCAGAGAGTGAGCCGCGGAAGAGGAGACAAAAAAAGTGGGTCCGGCAACAAGAAGAGCCAAATGAAATCTCAAGAGAGAAACGGAAGAAGAAGACGGCAGCAGCAGCGAAAAGGACGACGGAAGAAAGACGGGGGGGAGAGCCAGAGGGGACCGCATGCACGGGGAGAAGGAGAGGAAGTCGACGAAGACGAGGAGAAGTCGAGACGAGACAGAGACGCCAACCGAAGAAGAAGATAAAGAAGCAGACAGCAAAGGAAAAGGAGACAAAGGGGGGACGAACGGGGGGGGGGAGGGGGAAGGAGACAGGAGGAAGGAGACGGGAAGAAGGAGAGACAGGAGGAAGGAGACGGGAAGAAGGAGAGACAGGAGGAAGGAGATGGGAAGAAGGAGAGACAGGAGGAAGGGAGAGGGCGAGAGGGAGACGGGAAGACGGAGACACGAAGAAGGAGACACGAAGAAGGAGACACGAAGAAGACGAAGAGATGAGATAAAGAAGTGGAGACAGGAGAAGAAAGGGAGACGAGACGGACGAAGAAGAGGAGGAAGAAGAGACGAAAAAAACGGAGACGAGGAAACCGGCAGCAGGGCCGTGCACCCCATGCCACATAAATCGACCTGCCGCAAGATGGATACGTAGACTCTGCGCAGCAACAAGGAACGAAGTTTGCAAATGGTAGTAGCAAAGAGATAAATTACGATTGACGCATGCACACACACGACTAAAAGAGAAAGGTATACACCGTAGGAAATGACCGCAGCCAAAAAAAAAGCAAACGAGACGCCGCTTTCCCTCCCAGCAAAAAAGTGGAAAAGCCATCAGAAGCAAATGTGGAGCTGCATGCAGCTAGTCGAAAGGACAGCGTGCGTGCAGCTAGCCAGGCAGACAGGGTGCGTGCAACTCGCCAAGAAGGCTGCGCGCATGCAGCCAACTAGGCAGAGAGGGTGCATGCGTCCAGCGAAGACTCACGCATGGAGACACGCAAGACAACAGCAGATGGGCCGCGACGCAAGACAGCGCGCATGCAGCCGGCCGCGCCAGGGCAGCAAGAGCAACAGAGGAGACGCCCCTGCGTCTGTCGAAGGAAATATCGGGAGATTTTCTCTTCTGAGCTGCCCATCTCCCCACAAATTCTTCCCGAGTTTCTTCGTGTGATACTCGCTGCATGCATGACGGCGGCCTGGGGCGGGCCGCAGAGAGAGAACTCGGACGCATGCGCATGCACTGGGACGCATGCGCATGCAGAGGCATGCAAATCGGCGACAGCAGGCACACGACGCAGTTGCATGCCAACTGCAAAAAATTCTCAAAGAACTTCCCACTTTCATAAAAACACCAACACAAACAAAACATACGCACACATATTTACTCAGAGATCTTGACATACACACAGACACAGCCATATATATATATATATATACGTACATACATATATATACGTAGACACAAAGTGCGTGGCGTATGTATACTTACATATATATATATATATGTACAGAGGGAGAAGGAGATACGTGTACAGAGCGATGTAGCCATAGTGACACATATATATATATATATATGTATATCAAAAGAGAGCGACACACAGGCAGAGATATATGCATGCAAAGCAATACAGTTGCAGAGAGAGATAGTAAGTCCAAATATACATATATATATATGAATACGCAGAGATGCAAATGTTGCCCACACACAAGGATATATATATATATATATATATATGTAACGCCACGCGATCTGCATAAACTTAGAGAGAGAGGGAGATTTACAGACCCAGAGTCGCAGAAATATATATATTTTCGTGTATGTAACGCAGAGAAATATATATATGTATGAAAGGAAACAGAGAGAGAGCGGAGGACACACGTGTCTGTGCTTCGAGGTCTCCAAGGGACGTCGTTCGCTTGGCCGTAGACGTCGCAGGAGAGAACTGCAGCAGCTGCGTCCGCATCATATCTCCCTACGTATCGACTTATAGAGGAAGACCTACAAATATATATATAAGGAGAGAGCAACAGATAGACAAATGGAGAGATAGAGAGAAATGTATACATATCAATGCATGCATATGTAAGGAGAAAGGGGCAGATAAATGAATATAGATTCATAGAGAGAGAAATGACACACATATCGAGACATGTATGTGTGTGTGGATGAGGCCGGTGGAGATCTACAGAGGTACACACACCTGTCTCTCCATCTGCAGAGAGACAGCAGCAGTCTGTGGCCATACCTATATATTATATATATATGCGAAGGTAAAGACCTATGCATATACATAAATATATTTAGAGTCAGACATACATATATATATAAGGGAAGAAACACAGAGGTACAAAAGAAACACTCATATAAAGCATACTGCCTTCCCCCTCTTTCTCTGTCTCCCTATATATACATGGAGATGAAGAAGGTGCCCATGTATATATACACATATATCCATATATATACATGTGAAGAATTTCATAGATATGTTGGCACGTGCAGATTAACGTATAAATTGGTGGATATACACCCTGTAGATATAGACAGAGAACGTTACGAGGTCACCGCTATATCCACAGGCGGCTGCCGAGAAGAGGCAAGTTTACAGAGAGACAAACTGCTTGGAGCTCCCCACCCGGGGCAAAGATGCATGCACTTCTCTACACGTATGTGTGTGGAAAGTCTTTTTCACGTGGAGAGAGACCCGTCCGTCTACGGCCACGGTGACATAGACACATATATAGAAAGACAAATACGCATGCACATACACGTATATATACGTTACAGTTAAACGTATATACACCTACAAACATATACGCATATATGTGGGAAGAAACTGACAGGTGGACAGCAAACATTTGTACGTATAGAGACAGAGACGCACCTGCGTATATGTGTGTGTGGGGAGTCTCTTCGCAGCCACGTGAAGAGGGAGACGCGCATCTGCGGCCGTGGGTGAGGCGCGGAGACGGGGCGCCGGTAGAGACACACGGAGGGAGAGACAGAGGGGGGTCCGCATCGAGAAGGGCAGCCAATAAGAGGGGAGGTAAGAAACTGAAAAGAGAAGGAAAAGAGAGGGGAAAATAGAAGCGCTTACATCAGAAACCCACGGGAGTTGGAGAAGCAGCTCTGTGCAGAGCTTGACGAACTCTTCTTTGACAGGGCATGCAGGGGTTGTGAGTCGCAGCTCGAAAGCGACCCTGCCTTTCTCTCTTTTCTTCTTGTCGATAACGAGGTTTTTGACGAATCCCAAGGAAACGATATTCTTCTTCAAGTCGGGGTCGATCACTTTGCGAAGCTGCAGCAGCACTTCCTCCCGCAGCCAACGAGTCTCCTCCTCCTCCTCCTTCTCCGTCTCGTCCTTCTGCAGAGCCTGCTGCTCGTGCTGCTGCTGCTGCGCTCTCGGCTGCCCCTGCTCTTCTGCAAGAAGTGGCGACGAAGAGAACCGAGACGAGACGCAGTGCGGCTGTGGGCTGTCTCCTCCGCGTCGCACGCGTTGCTGCTGCGCGTCCTGCTGCTGCGCGTCCTGCTGCTGCGGTCTTTCCGCCACGGCGGTGACGCTGCTTGCAGCTGAGAAGGAAAACAACCCGCTGGTGTCGTCGTCTTCGTAGTTGTCCTCTCTTCTGGCAAACGCCACTTTCTTCTGCCTCCTCGCGCTCCCCTCCGCTGCGTCCGCCTGCGCCTGCAGCTCGTCGAAAAAGTCTGCGTCCACCAAGTCGGGGTCCATCTTTTCGTCTCTGTTCTCCTCTCCTCACAAACACGCGCAGCGGCAGCGGTCCACACGAGCTGCCTCACAATAGAAAGAAAAGAAAAGACGCGGGGGGGCCTCTCTTCTCCACATACTTACACACCTACACTCTCTCGCTGTGTGCTTCTCGCACGGGGCCCCACAGAAAACTGGCCAGCAGCATCTGCCCAAAAACGGGACAGCCACACAGATATTTGATGAAGTAACTCTCACAATAATGAAATAGCCTTCGCAGTAATATATATATATATATGTATATGTGCGTATGTAACATACGGGGACAGAGGAACGTGGACAGGTCTTATGTCTACATATGTATATACGTACATATATATATATGACAGAGAGAGAGAAGAGTGACGTGTATATTTCTGTTTCTCTGCATATACACATTTATGAGCACTCACATGCACATACATGAAAATATACATATATATATATATACATGAAAATATACATATATATATGTATATAGAGAGAGAAACACAGGGAGACAGTCAGGTACAGATACACAGGTTTGTAGGCACATGTATAACTGTATGTGCACACACAGATATGTACAGGGAGAGAGAAAAGCCAAAACTTTCACGTAGAGAGGGAGCAGGGAAGTGCACCACCGCCCTCTGTAACTATTAATTTACGGAAGGGAGAATGCTTGATGAAGTGCGGACATGCCACGCCAACACGAGAGGAGGACGGAGAAGAAGAGAAAGGAAAGCGACAACAGCAGGGAAGAGAAAGGAAAGCGGCAGCAGGAGGACTCCGAAGCGAAAAAACTTGCAGAAAAATATTTTGAGCGTCCCGAGAGGCAGCACGCCGTCACAACATAGTTCTTTGCTCTCTTCCTGTCTTCTCTCTCCCCGCCTGCTGTAGGCAGGTGTACAGACACCTGAGACGCACACCGGGAGGAGTCTTTCCTTTTCCTATTTGATTCACGTCGCGTCAGGCGAGGTGTACCCAATAATAAGAAGGAAAAGAGGCCAGAGAAAGAGAAATGGGGAGGCACAAAACAGGTACATACACACACACGCACATATAATACTTGCGAGACGCAAGAAGGACCGCGTTGTTTGGTGCGCGTCGCTTCTTGTGCGGGCTGCGAGAGATGTGATGAACGTGTACGGAAGAGGAACGCCTTCCTACGAGATAAAAACTACCTCACCTGCTCGATTTCACCACAAAATGAAGTGCAGTTCTTTGTCTTCGTTGCGATGAGACGTGTGCCAGTTAGTATGCAATACATACTTGACGGGGTACCAACTTCCTGGTGTAAACATGAAAATAGATACTTTTGTGTACTTGAGTTCCACACTTCAGAGATACTCACATCGACAACCAGGGTGAATTATAAATATATAGAAGTAGTGCTAATATACTTACGATTCACGTATGTGTAGTTATGTAGATGAAAACATTGTATCTGGAGCGGACGGTGCTGCAGTGGGATGGGACATCTATTGCACTCTACTCATTTCTTTGTTCGCCATAAACGTGTAGGAACTCACACTTCCGAGTTTGGACTTATATGAAGTCGCACACGTACGGACTCTGTAGATACACGGCTGGTCTTGTTTAAAAGCCGGAGAAAAACACACATGGGGAAGGTAAAGAGAGACTTCCGAGGTCCATCTCCTTTCGTCTCTCATCATTTTACGAGAGAGAGGCGAGAGTAGCAACATTGGGGAAATTTAAAACAGGCAGATGTGCCGACTGTGGGACAGGATTGTTGTAGAACGAGAACAACTGGACTGGAACACAAAAGAGACAGGTTTCTCTCGTAGAGAGACGCAGTGACGCAGTGAGCTCAGTAGAGAAAGCAGCCGACAGACCAACCCGAGAACGCATTTAGTCCTGCCAAAAATGTGGCACAAATCGGGAGTTTCCCTAGTAACTCACAGAATTCCCGTCTTCATGGTCAAAATATGAAAAGGACAGTTTTTTCCTTCTTTCCTTCGGGCACGGTACACGAATGGAATGTGTTTGAAGCACCGACCAGCAAGTAGCAGCCAAACTCTCTCACCAAACTAGTTGGGTCATATAAAGTGACTGTGTGAGATTTAGAAGGGGACGCCCGGAGAAGAAAAACTGACGAGTCAGAATTCTGAGGATGCCAATGCGTTTGCGGTTTGGACGGTGCATGCGCATGCGGCAGAAGGAACGCAGCTCGCAGGAGGTCGACGGCAACAAGAAAGGCCGGCTGCAGAAAGTTTCGTCTTCTTTCAGCATGCTCAAGTGTTAGAAACGCCGATGCGTTCGTCAAAACCGCTGACAGAGTAGGCGCTCTTCAGTTGTTAAACTCGAAGCGAAGAAAGGATGCCACTGACCCAAGCGCTACTTCTTAACAAAGTAGCTTGACGAAGAAATTCACATTTTCGTCAAGGCAAGGAGAACCATTGGAAACCTGGTCCTTGCCAGGTGAAAGTGAATAAATGGGAGCATATAAAGAGTTCTCACCAAAGTATGCTTATGACGGATGGAGAACACATATGATCCGTAACGCACTGTAGTCGACAAAGGGAACAGCAATAATAGTCCACGCTAGGGATACACACGCTGGCGATGATATCGCTTGATAATTATTGTTCCTCTTTGGGCAGTGGTGAAGAAATGTGGGTGAAAGAACTGCCAGAAGCACACGTCTCCATTTCCAGCCACTGAAAGTGCTAATAAATCCCGAAGACCAGCGAGTGAGCAAATACTGGTGCATCCGTGCGAAAAGGCAGAGCGGCAACACCGTATTTTATCTTGCTAAACTGTTTCCGTAGAGATTCCTCGACAAGCACGCGCCACTTCGAGAAAAAGAGAGCAACAACGAGAGATTCCCAGCCACTCACCCGCAAGCTACTGTGAAGATCCAGTTATCTCACTCAGCAGTGCTGCGTTTTTCCCTTGGGGAAAGCGTATGATTATTCAAAATGTGCAGTCGGTATAGAATAACAGCATTTCTTACGGGTGAATATTCACAGAAAAGAAGGGAACACCTGTACTCTGAACGTAAGCTGATGAACAACCACATCTTTCTTTTTCCATTAAGAAGGAGGAGGACAAGGAAAGCTCGCGCATGTCTTCCAAGAAGTGGTTTCCTCCCGTGTTTGTGTCCACTAGACAGAATGGCAAACGTTTTTCGGACCCAGTAAGACGTCGCCTAAATCTGTGCACCGTTTCGTAAGACGCTTTTTTGCGGCATGTCCTCATAGCAGAAATACACGCAAAAGGGGGACCATAAAAGAGGGCGTGTACAACGATGCAAATGGGAGCGTGGATCCACTAATGTGGACAAGAAAGAAGCCCACCTTAGCTGGTGCTCTTCCAAAATATGTCTACCTTTTACTGTCGCCTGAAGGAGAACAGTGTGGTGGCGCTGCTGCTACTAATCCAAACATTTTCGGCCCGTGTGGCTTTCCTCAGCGAAGACGAGATAGTAAAAAAAGCAGAGGGGCAACAGTATAAGGAGAGAAACGGGCGTGCTGAAGACCATCGCAGGAAATCAAAAGGACATCCCCACTGTGCCCTTTCACATAAACAGACAGACACATACGTATGCATACATACATACGTGCAACCCTCCACCCACATACATATATATATATATACATATATGTATATATACATATATGTGTACGCACATAAGTACGTGTGCGCGTGCACACGCTCTCACAAATATAATCATGCATGAACATTTACACACAGTAAAACTTGAATTCATGTGCAAACGCACACATAGATACATATGTAGGTGCGGAAATCCATGTAGAGCTACATACATTCCCAGAATACCTACATACACATGTGTACAGTCATACACATGCGTAAAGTGTGCGTGCATACCTAGGTGCGCAAGTGTGTGTGAACAGGCCTGAAACGCATTTTGCGGAACGCGCGTGATAGTGTGTTGACAGCGCTTATTTGCCTGTTCCAGGAATTTTCTACGTCCGTATGGGTGTGCACACACATTTACAGGCAGCTTGTTTTGAACATCTCCGCGCAAATCCACTTTTCAGCCCCCTTCACAGGCCGGAAAGGCGTCTCCTGAGGCCGGCGTCTTTTCCCTGCCTCTCTGCTTCGTACGCAGCTTCACCTGGAAAATGTGAACTTGGTTCGCATCTCTTCAGCAGATACGCTATTGTGACAAAAGTTGCACTTCTGACGAAACAAGCGTTCTCTCTCCTACGTTGAACAGCTAGGTTTAGTCAAGTCTGTCCTGCCGTATTCGCGGGGGGCTTTATCTCACCGTGTTCACAGCACAACGAACCCCATGTTTGTGGGATCTCTAAATTTTCTTTCGGACAAGGAGACAGAAAAAGGGTATGCACAAACGCACACATAGGTGGATGGATACACGTGTATGCATCAGCCGACTAAGTGCCTTCAGTTATGCGGTTTCAAAATATGAGTGAAGGTACCTACACGTGTAGATACATCCGTGTCAGTATACATAAAGCAGATGTAAGCACGTACATATATGTATATATGTGTATATATACATACACAGAGATCTACAACGGAAGTAGACAGCTGGTGCGGTGCACAATTTGCTTCGCACACGTAGTGATCTGCTCTTGTTTTCCCCCTGTCTAACTCGGCAGCAAACCTGCTTCCTGCACACCGAGGAAAACCTCGTTTACTAACTTCTCCTACTCTTTTTTCCTCTCGGTGTCGCTACTCTCTCGCGCAGCCACACCTCAAGAAACACTTGCGTTGTCTGTATGCAAAGGGGACTTTTCTCTAAAGTCAGCGTGCCACACGTGCACGTGTGTGTGCATAGACCGCCAGTATGCGATACGGAGGTCGGTACACGCATGCACATATATATATATATATATATATATACAGTGAAATACAAGCGTGCACGAGTTTACATTTTTATATCAGCATATCTATTTAGATATACATGCGCATATTCTCGAGGGGAAAAAAAAGTGGACTGCCCGTGTGCACTGCTGTTGAAGAGGATGTAGGGGAATGTGTACACTTGTGTTCGTTCATATATGTATGCACGTAACAGTATACATGAGTATACACATACATACGTGACACAGTACACTGCCTCCATACGACAGAACTGGTGGAACCTCTGTGCAAACCAGGAAGACAACCAAAGCGTGTGTCACAACACAGGCTTTCAAAGTAGATTTTTTTGTGTCTCGCTGCTCCTCTATATAACTGCATTTGTCGCGTGTACTCATATATGTATATAAATACATATATATATATATATATATGTGTATATACATGTATATATATATATATATATATGGGCGGCGTACATGGTTCTGCGTGAGCGCGCACCCAGCAGGATTTTGAAGAGTGTATTCATCAGCACTGCGTTGGTGGCACCAGCAGGTACTGCTGCGGCTCGCCAGAGAGAAGGAATGGGCAGAGCTGGAGACGGATTTCTCTTTAGATATACATCTTGTGCGTCGCGTACAGGAGATGTTCTCCGTTTTCCTGCAGCTAGTCACGTTTCTTTGAGTCTAGTCCACAGATTTCCTCTGATTTCGGAAGTCAGTTTGCATCAGTAGTTCTGCTGTTTAGGAGCAACAGCGAACGGTAGCTGCAGTCAAGCACAATGTTGCTGCCGAGAGCTTCTGACCCGTAGCCCTTTTACTTGTCTCCCTGCACCACTTCTTGCGGAGACACGCGTTAAGCATCGACTTTCTTTGAAAGAGCAGCCAATGCAGGCCTTCTCTTCTGTTCTGCCTCGTTGAGTGCACCGACGTTTTGGACGGCAGGCGTCTCTTCAGCAAATCAGTAGACTAACGGAATTTGAACCACAACGCAGTAAACAACTCACGTAATTCTTTCGAAGCGCTTGCAAAGCGTCAAAAGCTGAAAACCTGTAGTGAGTAAGGAGCGGCGCTCACGCTATATCGACGCTGAGGATGAATTGTAGAGAACTATGCGTGTATGAGTGTCCGTGTGTACGTAAGGATATGCTTGTATTTGTATGTGTATGTGTGTAAGTATGTGTGTAAGTGGAAGAGTGGATGGGTGAAATGCCCTGTGCAGGAAGCAAGTGTGATGAAGATGTGCGAGAGAAACGACTCTGCTTCCACGAACAAAGGGATTCGTCATCCAAGGATATGTATTGAATCAGCAGTGCACTACTGATTCAAAGGGATTCGTCATCCAAGGATATATATTGAATCAGCAGTGCACTACGTTTGCCAGTACAGAGGTAAATAAGATTTCGCCGCGTCTCCAGAGAGAGGTACTTTCCCGCTTAGCATCTTATATTCCACTTTTGTGCTCTCTCCGGTATCTGCCGCTGCAGGGCGTAACGTTTCGTAAGCCTGTTTTTCCCTTTCTCTCTCTCTCTATCTTCGTCTCGCTCCATTAGACGACTACGAAGAGGTCCACAGTGACGGCGCGTGCCCTTGACCTTTCCGGCCTTCAAATATATTTACTGGTGGTGCGGCAAAAAAAGTTCTCTCCCCCGTTCTACCTGCGTTCCGGTGAGTTTCTCTACCCGACCTCAAGTTGCACGCCACCCACCGTGCACCTCCACGGCAATACGTGCGGAAGAACGCCGTGTGGCGCATCGACAGACATAATATATGTATTAAATAAATATAAATATATGTATTATATAGATGGACTGATAATAACATATAATTGTATCTGTACCGGCTGAGAGATGTGGGTCTGAATACACTTGCAGACTGGGGCACGTAGGTCCGCACACGTGCTGTTCGGCAGAAATTTCAGCACCTGCAGAAACCAAGACTTCTTCAACGTCCCATGTGTGTTTTTGCTTCTGTGTCACCCACCTCCCCCGCAAGAATCTTACGACCTTTATATACAGAAGGGCCCCCCACTACTCTTTTCCCCCACCACTTTTTCACGTACATCTGTTTCTCTTTCTCGTGCGTCCCTTCCTCTCTCCCGTGTGCTCTTCCCCCTTTCTCACACGTCTCTTCCTCCTTCTCATGCGTTTCTGTCTTTTTCTCTCGAAAGTATACATATATGTGTATATCACACAGACGGATATACACGTGTGGACCGCCTTACATGTGTGCGGGTCCACCTACCGCTCATACACATATATATATATATACGCACACAATGTTGTTGCACCTCTGCAAATATATATACGCTACGTCCCCAAGGTGTACATATACAAATTTGAATAGATATACAAACATATCTATATATATATATACAGATAGGTAGGTAGACATGTATACATATATATATATATATACATATATATGTAGATATAGATCTACATGTGCGTACATATAGATAGAGATACACACATATGTATATATATATGTTCATCACATATAGACGGTCCATCTTTTAGATGAAGAGTCCTCTCATATGAAAGCCTCGTTTCTCTTCTTCCTTTCATTCAGACGCGAGCAGGTTACGAAGAACGAAATGCCTTCCGTGCCCCAACAGCCTTCTACTCCTCTCCTTATTCAAGATGTACATACACACGTATATCAATATATACATAAACACATATATATATATATAGAGAGAGAGAGAGAGGGAGAGATGGGAAGCTAAAGGATTGGCACAGGTGGAAATACAGACAAACGAACAATAAATGGACGTGTGTACACGCCGCACTTGATATCTGTTTTGCTTCGCTTCCTTCTTCTTCCTTCAAACGATTTCCTCCTTCTTGGCGGAGGTTCTTCGCTTCCTCTCCAGCGCCTCCAACACGTCTTACAAACGGCTCTCTGATCTCCCCGTTATTTCATACACGACACTCCTACGCATATACAGATAGATACACAGATATACATATATACATATGTATATATGTATATGCTTCGGTTACATATTCAAGTATATATATATGTAAAGGGCTAAAGTATATATACCTATATACGCGTACCCTGGAATAGACCTACGTACATACATACACACATATATACGTATATTCCCGTACATATGCATGCATGCGCACCTGTACCTCTTTCGTTCTATCTCTCTCTGTGTGTCTAGCGAGCCACCTGTCCGTAGTTCTCCCTTTTTTTTGTTCTCCTTTGTCTCTCTGTGAACATCTCCCTCCCTATCTCTCGTCTTTTGTCCTTTTTCTGTCTGCGTCGCACGCCTAAAGCAATATACACTTCCTCCTACATAAGCACACGCATGTGTCCCTAGTACTTCCCTTATTTTACACATACATACATGTATACACATACGTACTAATAAACATATCCGTATCCAGACACACACATATATACATATATATATGTATATGTCCGGACCCAGACGTTTATATATGTATATATATGTATATGTATATACGCGTCAACAAGTATACAACTGGTACATAGGTGATGGTATTAAGAGACCGCCTCCCTTCGCTTGTGTAACACTTTACTGAGGAATGTTGAGGAAAAGTATTTCTCGCGGTTTGATAAACTCTTGAACGAAGGCTTCGACGAGCTGCTCGAGAATCTCCCGGCCCTGCTGCGGCGTCGTGCCACAGGCCTCTGCGTAGTATTTTAATTTTGGCTCCGTGCCGCTGCCTCGCAGGGTCAACACTGCGCCGTTGTCGAAGTAGAACGTCAACATTTCTTCGTTCGGCGGCAAAGAGCAGCAGCAATTTTCCTCCGTCGAGTCGTAGCCCCGGGCGACGTCCCGGACGCGGACAACTTTGAAGGGGCCCACGCGGCCCGGGTACTCGCGCAACTCATTTTCTCTTCTTTTCCGCTCTCTGTTCTTCTCCCTTTCGTCTTCTTCTCTTTGCCTCTGCGCTCCGGTCTCCTCCTCGCCGGCTCTTCGCCGCTTCGCAGCCGCAGCGGCCGCTGCTGCAGCAGCCTCCTCCGCCTCTTCTGCTGCTGCTGTTGCGGCGGAGTGGGTGAGTGCGTAGAAAAAACGAGGGACGCTGCTGCTGCTGCTGCAGAGGAAGTACGAATTCTGAGTTGCGAAGCAGCCGTACATCCGCCGGAGTTCTAGCAGCATATCTTGGACCTGCTTCCCCTCCGCGTACAGCGCAGCAGCGCACTGCAAGAAGACAGCAGCAGCAGAAATCCCGTCCTTGTCCCTCACGCTGCTGCTCAGCGCGTACCCCAGCGCCTCTTCGTAGAGCAGCACGGGGAAATAACCTGCGGCACTCAATTCTTGCCCCTTCGCCTCCATCCACTTGAACCCTGTCAGCGTCTCCGCGAAGCAGCACCCGTTCTTCTGCAAAAACAGGTTCGCCGCCAAACACAGAAAGAAGAGATGTAAAACAGACGTACACACACACAAACACGCAGAAGAGACGTACAGAGACTAAGGACACAACACCACACAAAAGCTCCTCCGACACACATATATATTGGGCAGTAATATATGGATATATGCGTATGTGTACACAACTAGAATTTCATATGTACACATATATACACGTGTATATATGAGTATGTGTGTATATCAAATAGAGCTGTACACATACAGGTATATCTACATGCATACATATATATGTGAATGTCTATAGAAATGAATATGTATACATATATATATATGTATATAAATAGGATTGTATATAAACACATATGTATATGTGTATATATATAAATACATGTGTATATTAAACAGAGCTGTCCATATACAAATATATGTACACATACATGTGAATGTGTATAGAAATCTGTATATATATGTAAGTAGAGTTTTATATGAATACGTATATATGCGTGTATATGAATAAATGTGTATGTTAAATAGAGCCGTGTGTATATACGTATATGTACTGGTATACGTGAATGTTATAGAAACGCAAATGCATACAAATACTTATATATATGTGGACATAGATATATGCATGTGTAGATGTATGTATACGGAGGCAGCCAGACAGAGGAGGAGGACGAGGAGGAGAACAACGAGAAGAAGGAGCAGTCGATGCAGAAGGTAGCAACTCGACAGAACTCAGAAAGGAAGAAGAAGAAGAAATACGTGGAGAAATGGCGAGGGGAAGCGAGAAGAAACAGTCAAGAGACACCCAGCGACCCTCATATCAACACCGGCAATAGTAGCAGCCCAAAAAACGGTAGCAGCAGCAGAAAGAAAAGCAGCAGCAGAACGAAAAGCAGCAGCAGCAGCAGCAAGAGGAGAACGAAGAGCAGCAGGAGGAGTATAAACGGCACCAGCACTCTGGCCTGCTGCAGTATATCAAGGTGTGGTGCATACAAACACTTTTCTACATATGCGCATATATACACAAATATCTACCTATCTATCTATCCGCATATACCTATATATATATATATGTAATGCGCTGGATACTAAGCTAAACAACAATACACGTATATGTACATATATATAGAGAGAGAGAGGAACAAACAAATGCTGTCCCCTACATATATATGTGAGATTTGTATAGCCTGTATATGCTGTAAAAGACATGTATATGATTGTCTGCACGTTTCTAAAACTTTTTATCTCCGGCAGGTATACCCACACACATACACAGAGAGATACACGGGAGAGCCTGTGAAGAGAGCGCTATATCTACCTGCCTGTATCTATATATCTCTCTACACATATTTACACGTAGGTATTTGTGTCTGTGTGTGTGCCCAGGTGCATGCCTTTCGGCTTGTCCTGGTCATATACTTTTCGTCTATATATCTCCTCTGTGCCCCTTTTCTTCTCCACACACGTACACGTATATGAGTCATCTACACGCTTGTGCAACATATATGTATGTGTATATATTTGCCAGCAGTCTCTTGAGGTACGTAGCCGGTTCGGGGAAAAGGGTTTGCTGCAAGTGTGTGTATAGAGAAAGAGCGAGACGCGCAGAGGGTGGAGCCTCGAAAGCGGCACGCGATTACCCGGGCCATTTTTTCGAGCATGCGAGACGAGACAGCGGAAGAGACGAAGGCCATTCTTTCCTTGGGAATTCCCTGCGACTCCCGCAGCTTCATCGCGTAGGCGGCGAGCAGCACTCCCATCTCGTCGCCGGTGTATTTCACCCACCTGCCTCTGCAGCACACCAGCAGCAGCCACACACTTCCCCCACCACCCATGTGCAGTACATAGAAACACACAGGCCAGCCACGAGACATCGACTTCGTCCCTTCCCCTACTATACAGACGTGTAGTACCCGCGGACAGCAGAAGAAGACGCAGGAGGTCCGCGCCTCCACGCGTTCTCCCCGAAGAAACAGCAGCGCCCCACACTTTCTTTTCTTCCAGATATGCAGCAAGGCAGAGCAGCAGCAGGAACAACTCTCCCCTCCTCTTCTTGTACTTCTCCACAAGAAACGAGAAACAAATCCGCGAGATACTCGCGCTCGAGCCACCTCCACAAGCGAGACAAGAAGTGGACAGCAGCCACGTACTTCTTTTGATCGGTCCACATTTCATGGAGAGGAAAAAAACAGAGATTCAGACACACACATGTACACACACCAACACAGAGGGAACGTCAACGCATCCACAGCACACTCCCACTCCTCTTCGTATTTACGTGGATCAAGTATATACATGCCTACCCACATGTACAGACCGATCAACGTGTATATTATCAGCCACATATCTATCCTTCACATTTCTTCTCTCTCTATATATACGGTGGGTACACCAATAGAGATGAGAAAATATGCACGCATCACAGTTACGTATTTATGTGCACATCTCCACGCCCCTGCAGGTGGTAGGGACGTCCACATTTCTCTATACGCGTACGCTTTAAACGTACAAACTCATGTGCCTATATTCATGTACACACACAGATGTATACACATATATGTGTATCTATATGTGTGCAAAGCAAACGCAGACGTCTATGCGTGTGTATGTCAGGAAAGACACACACATTGTAGAAACAAAGTAACAGCGACGGCCACAGAGAAAACCCTCATTCAGCTGGCCGTCCATTCCACGGGCAGGCAGCTCTAGCAGCAGCACCCGCAGCAGCAGCAATCGCGGCAGCAGCAGCAAGCGCGGCAGCAGCAGCAATCGCAGCAGCAGCAGCAATCGCAGCAGCAGCAGGGGAAGGGTCGTGGGAGGGGGATAGCGAGGGTAGGGCACGCACGCGTGTTTTTCTGCTGCTGCGAAGCGATCGGCGTCCGGGTCGTTGGCAATAACGAGAGTCGCTCCGTGCAAATTCGCCGTTTCTATGGCCAGGTCGAGGGAATGTTTTTCTTCGGGATTTGGCCGGCCGTCAACTGTAGGGAATTCTGGGTCTGGGGAGCACTGCTCTTTTACTGAGAGACAGAGACACACATATATTTGCATGCGAGAGGCGTACAGAGACAGAGACACCGTCGCACACACACACATAGAGACGGCGAGACAGGCAGCCGAACAGAAACAGAAAGAGGGGGGCAGCAAAAGACGGAGACGGAGACAGGAGGAGACGGACGTTGCCTGAAGAAGACAAAATATATTACACCGATAGAAAACATCATGGCGGAATGGAAATATATACAGATAGATACAGACGTGGCATCTATACATACCTGCAACACATATATATGAATATGTGTGTTCACACGTATACCTATAAAGGACACATAAATAGACGTAGACTGTGTGGAATTGATACTTGCATATACATACAAAATACATATCTACATTTATATATATATGTGTATGTACACAAACGTATATATATCCATATGTATCAATAGGTGGGTACACATATACGTAAGACATACATGCATATATATATATGCGGATGTATTTATATATGTTTGATACAGTCACACGTATATGTATGTGGGTATGTGTATATGTGTAGAAGAACAAGGGGATGACGCATGTGCAGAGTCCTGTGAAGCAGGAATATTGATTCGCATGTGTATGGCTTGTCACGTCGAATATCTACACAAGTTTTCATACGCACTACAGGCAAAAATAAGTAATACTTAAATATAGACACAGAAAGAGACACACACACACACAGATAAGTATACGTGTACATATATATGTGTATCTGCCTGTACATATATATATATATATATGTATGTTTTCATGCGTACGCATGCCGGAGTAGGCGTGTGTATACATATATATACATACACGTATATATATGTATATCATATATGGATGTAGACAGAGAGAGAGAGGCATATGACTGTGTATGTATAGAGGTGCCTACAAGTTGAAGGAAAAGAAACAGCTATGAATATATATATATATATATGTATTTACGTATGTATGTGGATATGTACATATTTGTTGAGTTTTACTGCGATTGCCAGAGTTCTCGCCACATGTAATTATTTGCTGTTAATTTCTCTGTTCTCCGCCGTCCACGTGTCCACAGACGGACGACCACACATGACATATACGCACGAGAACATATGCAGGAAATCAAAGGAGAGGATCTCCTCGTCGAGCCTTTCTGCTGCTGCTGCTGTAGTGTTTCTCTGTTAGGTGCCTGTTCTACCGGCACCCCGCGCTCTCGTTATAACTTCCTCTTTTCTCTGCATTCCTGCAACTTTCTTCTCTCTGTATCTGTGTGAGTTGTTTGTCCTCTTATCCCCTCCCACCTCTCACCGAGGATGAGCTGCCCAGGAAAAGCGAAAGCCCGAAGCATGCGTTGCACGAAGGCCGTTCCCACCCCGTGGAGCGCTGTGTACACGACCCGCAGTCTTTTCTTCCCTTCCTCTTCTCCTGCTGCCGGCGAGTCCGCTGTCCCAGCTGCTGCTGCTGCAGCAAGATCTGCTGCAGCTGCTGCTTCTGCGCCTGCTGCTGCTGCTCCCTCTGCGGCTGCTGCTGCGGCTTCTTTCAAACGTGCTGCTCTGTCTGCTCTTCCGCCTTCCCCGCCTTCCTCTGCCGCCGCCGCAGCCAAGTCTGCTGCTGCTGCAAAATCTGCCGCTGCTGCTGCCAACCCTGCCGCTGCTCCTCCTGCTGCCGCCCCTCCGCCTCCCCGTGCCTCCTCTGCAACTGTCGCAGCTGCTTCTTCTGCTGCTGCTTTCCCTGCTCCTCCTCCTTCCGTTCCTTCCGTCGTTGCGAGGTCCGCAGCGATATCTTCGATATACAGGTCGACGACAGAGTCGAACACTCGGTCGAGAAGTGGGTGTTTCTCGCCTGCTGCCGACAGCATGCGGCTCCGGCGGTCGAAGAGGACCTCCACTTCTTTCCACAGCGTCTAGCGACCCGTTCCTCGCACAGAAAAAGCCAAATACACATGAAAGAGGCAATGCCGCTTCAAGAACTTCACCGACAGCTGAAAAGACACCAACGGAAAACAAAATCGGCGGTCCACACCGGCGGAAGCACTGCGAGGACAACGCTGCCACACTGGGACAGAGAGACAGACTGAGAGAGAGGAAGACAAATTTCTGCAGCGTCCTGCAAAAGTCGAATATCGTTTTATCAAGTTCACCAAAGGAAATTAGCCCCTTCTACAAATTCCTGCAAGTCGTCTGCATATAATAAACAAGGAGATACATGCGTAGCATGCCCTGCATGCGTCTGTGTATCTCTGTTTGAGAATCTCGCCCAAATTCTTGCAGGATAATGCAGGAACAAACGTGCGTCCCCATCTCGCCGAACAGTAAATACTACACATACACACTTCCCTGTGTACAGAAATATGTGCGTATACACACGTGTCTATCAACAAATACACGTACAAGTGTGGTGGATCCGAGCACACATGTCTATACGCGAATATGCAAATATGTGAATATATATAACGAGGACCATTGCTTCAACATGTCACATACATTTGTGAACAGAAGACGGAGAAGAAAAATGACGGAGACAAGAACAACACAGCAAGAAAATACACACACACACACACAGCGGGTCGTGTCAACTCCAAGGCACAACAGGATATACATACACATACATATATATGGATGTGGATACATATATATATATATATATATAGGGAGATAGAGAGAGAGTGTAGCCATTTCAGTATGTACTATATATTGTGTATATTCCCGATGAAACACACACGTCTACATGCCGGTTGACAGAGAGAGCCTCGTGTAGAGGCCAGGGGGGCGCAGCGGGGCCGGCGTGGACGGAAGGGCGGGCATGAAAAGAGAAGAAATTTCTCCTCACAAGGGAGTTGTTGATCCACCCTGAAATGTCGCTGTCGACAGGAGAAAGAATTTGTGCGCCGTTTTCTCCGTAGACTTTGTAGCCGTTGTACTCCTTGGGATTATGTGAGGCAGTGATGACCACCCCACCGACGCACAGAAGTTTTTGAACGGCGTATGCGACGACGGGCGTTGGCACGCAGCTGCTCGCCAGGCGCACTTTCATTCCCCGAGCAAGAAACGCTGCTGCCGTTAAATGGGCGAAACTGCAGCAGCAATGTAGCACACACACACATGCGCACAGAGACAGCCACGCTGTCTCCACTGCCACCCGCTCAACCGTCGACATTCCCGGCTCTGTGTGTGTGTGTGTGTGTCAGGCAAAACGGCAAGAAAAAAAGTCAACAAACGTCCCCGGGCAGCACGATGGTCCCCGGGCAGCACGATGGTCCCCGGGCAGCACGATGGTCCCCGGGCAGCACGATGGTCCCCGGGCAGCACGATGGTCCCCGGGCAGCACGATGGTCCCCGGGCAGCACGATGGTCCCCGGGCAGCACGATGGTCCCCGGGCAGCACGATGAAGTGAAGAAGAACCGCCGGTCAAACTTTTTCGTCACCAAAAATACGACGATTGACGCAGGAGCGTCACGACCGAGACAGAAACAAAAGAGAGAGTAGGAAGCGAAAAGAAAGGAGAATAAAGGGAACGCAGAGACGGAGACGGCGACAGACAAAGAAATGCAGAGACACACACAGAGACAGAAAGCGAAAGGCTCTCCCTGCAGACACGAAGACGGGGGACCGGCAGGAGGCCGCACGGGTGCTGCCCACGTCGGAGACGCGGAAGAAGAAGCGTCTCCTTCGCGTGAAGAAGAAGAAGAAAATGAAAAGTGCAGAATACACAAAAGAGCGAAGCGAGAGTGGGAGTATCGAGGGAAAAGACGAGAAACTTCTCCCCCACCATCTGCAACAAATCTTCCGCACACACACGCAAGTGGAGTAGACTTCCTCCGATCTACACATGTATAGACAGAGAGAGATAGGCATCCCGAAGGACAGCACGTCAGTATACACACCTATGTAGACATCAATAGGCTTGTCCATATTAATAGATACATATACTCACATATATACGCTCATATATGTGGACGCCAAGAAAGAGATAGAGAAACACATACACAGAGACGGAGACACATAAATATGTAGAGACGCAGATTGGTACATATTTATGTACCAGCGAGACACACGTGGAGAACGTCACATCCATATACAGATAAACAGACCAGAATACACTTATAAACAAACGTAGAGATAATGTTACGCTTGAAAATATATATACGCATACATACATAGAAAATATATAGAGAGAGAGAGAATATACATACATACATATATATATGTATATGCTGATATTTTAAACGTACTTCTCTGAATTGTAGCGGCCGTCAAAGCCGATGAACACACCGCGTTGCTTTCCATCGTCCCCGAAGCGATCAAGCAAATATGCGCAGTATCCCTGGAGAAAGGAAAACGAAGGAAACACTTCTTCTTCATAAACATTCTTGTAAACTATAGGAAGAGAGAAAAGGGCTCTCAGTGCACACACATCCATATGTACATTTGAAACAGAGGTCTTTACACACGCATATACAGAAAAAACCTGCCACTGCATATACACATATATATATATATAAATATACCTACATACGTATACCTATGTCCATACGTATATATATTTCCTTATGAATCATATACAGATGGAAATGCTTTACATATACATATACATGGGCATACCTATGCATACACCTAGAGATACCCACGCATACGTGTGTATATATATATGCGTTTGTAAATAAACGTGTGGAGGCTCACGAATTCTGCTGAAAAAAGGAAATTTCATCCAGATGAAGAAGTGTGTATATTTCTTTCTCCTCACTCTCCATATATATGTTACACGCACTACGTCGTCCATAGGCGTCCAAAACGAGGGAAAGAAGAAAGAAAAGTAGACATTTCATATTTTGCTCGTGAGCTTCTACATACATACACACACACACACACATATACATATCAAAACAGCTACGTAGACTTACTAACAGAGGCGCGTGACGTCATTGTTCAGCTGAGGATACATATCTATCTATCAGTATCATCTATCTATCTATCTATCTGTGTCTATCAATTTTTCTATCTAACTATCTATACCTATCTATGTATATCGATATACCTATACATACCTATCTATATCTATCTATATCTATCTGTCCATATCTGTCTCTACCTAACTATCTATATCTACATGTCTATCAATATTATCTACCTGCTTATCTGTATCTATCAGTTTTCCTACCCATCTAGATCTACGCACCTAGATCTATCTACCTACCTATTTATATGTATCTGTCTTCTCTATCTGCCTCTCTATCTATCTATCACCTGTCTAGCTGTCTCCCTATCTTGCTCTCTATCTGTCACCTGTCTATCTATCTACCTACCCATTAATCTATCTACCTATTTATCTGTCTATCCATCTACCTACCTATCTGTCGTCTATTTCTCTATCTATCCACGTACCTATTTATTTACGTACCTATTTATCTATGTCCCTATTTACCTCGGACCTATTTATCTATCTACTTATCTATATTTATATGCACACACATACAGACGCGTGAGGTGACTGTTGAGAGGGGTGTACATGTCTGTCTATCAATATCTACCTATGTACCTACCTATCTACCAATATCAACACACGTATCTATCTATATATATCCTTTTACCTATCTATATGTAGCTCTCTGTTTATCTATGCGTTTATTTTTATCTATCTATATTTATCTACACATACATATATATATATATGCCTGTATAGGCAGAGATAGTTTCCCGTGGAATTCTACAGGAATATATGTATATATATGTAGACCTACAAATATTACATATATATCTATATATATTTGTGTGGCTGAGAATGCACATATATCGGGCTAGTTCTCTTCGTGAAAGATACGAAGGCGTGTACATCGACGGAGGCATAGAGGCGTGCTCTTGAGCTCCTATGCAGAGAAAAAAGCAGGAAGAAAAGCGACACCCCCTACCAGGTACATGTACACATATATTTCTGTTTCTACACACATCTACGTGTAGCCACATACGCACACAACTACATATATACATAGATGATGGAGAAACTTCTACACGTATATATGTATGGAGGCAGACAGGCAGAGAGGGAGAGTTATACACGTATACATACATCTATATACATATATACAGAGAGAGAGTAAGAGACAGTTCATCGCACATACAACTACATACGTATATACATATGAACATATGTACGTATGGCTATACATCAATAAATATGTATACACATATACATATATATATAGATATATGTACGTGTATAAATAGGCACATGTATCGCCATACACGTATACGTATATACATATAGAGTAGCCGGTGTACGGGCGTATGTTCGTGTGTCTGTGTATCTCTGCCGAGACGTGCGGGTCGATGAATGTAGCAATTTTGCTTGTAGCGCGCATGGGAGGACTAAAAGAGAGAGAAATCAAATTTTACGGGAAAGTGAAAAAAAGAACGCCGGCCATTACCTGCGACGTTTGCTGGACAGTGACGTCGTTAATGCAGTTGTACCCGGGTCCCATCACCCCGCGGAGTCCCGCCTGCGTTGCAAGAGGAGACCAAAAAGAAAATCCGAGGAAAAGGGAGTTGATTCACATAACAGAGAGGTGCGCGCGCATCATTCTCGAAAACGTCATCTTCTCCCTTATCTTCCTTCCTTCAATTAGGAAGTTTTCCTCTTCCTTCTAAGGCAGGTGTCTATCCTTACAACGTTTTTCTTCGGTTGTTGCTGCTCTTTGTCCTCCTCCTTTTCCTTCTTCTCCTCCTCGTCAAAGTCTTCTCCGACTTCCTCTTCTTTTCCAACTTTCTCCTCTTTTCCGACTTTCTCTTCTTTTCCGACTTTCTCTCTCTTTTCTCTCTGTGTCTCTTCTCGTCACCTTTGTGGCGTCTCTGCTTCTGTTTCTTCGCTCAGTCTTTTTTCTGTCTCCCACCCGTCTCGCGTCTTCCTTCTGAGCTCGCGCGTCTCCTTCCTGCTGGGTCGCCTGTCTCCGTCTCCTTCTCCCGCGATTCCTTGCTCCATCGTCTTCTTCCATCTGTCTCTCGCCTTCTCTTACCTTCTCTACCCCGCCTTCTCTCGACTCTCTAGCAGTCTCACGCCCCAGGAAGTGAAGAAACTATTTTCTACAAAAAGGCGGGAAAAGAAGAGAACCGCCGTCTTCTTCCCGCTGTGCCCCAAAACACGCTTTCCCCGTCTCCTTTATACAAATGGACCGGTGGCGACTACTTATCTCAGCCCGCCAGAATAGTCGAGGGGAAAGAAAAATGCGTAGGGGGCGTCCCGTGTGCCGCCGCCCATGCAACCACCCTTTTATCATCTGCAGTGCTGCAAAAACGATGAGACCCTTCCTCTGAGTTCTCCTGCCGGAGTTTACCTGTACCCATCCGCCTCATTCTTCGGACGTATGGCCACATTATTCGACAGCGGAGCAAGGAAGGACGCACAAATTGCTACTTATCCACATATCTCGCTCTCTACGTTAATATATACAGAGAAGGATAGATATATTCAATATGTGTACCTCTTTGGCTAGATTATATGGAAAGAAAGAGAAGCGGAGGTACACGTGTTGACGGTGAGGAACTTAACTTGTCGATACTATCAGGAAACTCTGCTTTCAGTTACAGAGTACAACAGATATATATATATATATATATATAAACACGGTAAACATATATACATATATACATATGTGTATGTATCTATATATATAAACAAGGAAAGCCTTGTGCTTTTCAGCAATGGTGCTCAGTTTACTCACAAACAGAACACAGAGTCAAGACACACAGACACCTTCGAAGAAGACAAAAAAACGAATAAACAAATACTTATACGTATTGTCCATATACGTGTGTGAAGAAGCACATGTGCATATATAGAGAGACAGATAGATAGATACAGATATATAGATACACACACGTGCCTCTGAATACCGGAAGTAATTATATATGTATATTATGGACCACCGCGTGTTTATGCACACCAATATACACATATTAATGTAGTTGTGTATTTTTTCGAATATAGATGATAGACAAGAAGTGGTACATCCCATATGCGTCTGTGTAGCATACTTAAACAGACGACTCACCGCTATACTCCATATAGACGAAGCTATATGCGCATATATAAACAAATATATATCTACATATGTGAACAATATCTACGGATATGTGTTTAATTTTGTAGGACGTAGTCAGATGGATATATTACTCGCTTAGCGAACCAAAGAACGGACACCTGAGAAGTAATTTTCTCCTTTCATATCCATTTCCGCGCAGCAAAGTTCCCCTGATTCCAGCACTGCCGTCTTCACTATATAAACCATCTGTATTTATACATATATATATTAGCCACCGAGTTCTGCAAAGGCCCCGCGCAGGCAAACCAGATGTTTGCCTTATATATGTATATACTGTTTTATATGTATTTCTAGGTGTGAAGCCCTGTTACTGCAGAGGGAAATAGGAGGACGATTAGCGCATGATTCTTTATGGAAGATAAGTAATATCCTGTTTTCACCCCCGCAGCAAGACACCACTCGTACACACGTATAACTGCAGTGTATGTACACTGTCCACACATACATAATGAGACGTTCTGTGATGCACAACGGGAAGAGAGAAAAAAAGTATAGATATACAGAAAGCGTTGCACAGTTTCACTTCTCTTCTTCCTTACAACTGAGGTGAACATGGCGAATCACCATGCCGGGTGTCAGAGATGCGCAATCAATTTTCTTTTGAATTCTGCTTCGGACAGAGACGTTCTCTACACGCGGTGTACAGACACCTCAGGGAAACACAGACGGCCCCACAATCGCGTGGACGTTTTTGTGTGCTTCGTACCGTGCCGAAGGAGAGGCGAATAAGGAATTTTTTCTCTAACTCTTCTTCGGTGAGGTTCTGCACGAGTTCTTCAACTTCCCGCTGCGACTCCTCCGACTTGTCCAACTCACGCCACGTTTGCAACGCAGCTGCTAGCGACGGGTTGACGATTTTCCTTTTGAACGACATCTTGCCGAAAGACTAGAGGAGTTCTACTGCAGACGAAGGCGTCCTCTACCTGTACGTGTAGGTGTGATACTGTGCTTTACGGATGTATATCACGCGTGAACGTATAAAGAGATACACATACATATATATAGTATATGTGTACATATGCATGTACACATACCTGTAGGGGCGGGGTGATATTCGAACGAATATAAAGCAGATATGTTGGTAGAGTCTTCCGGTGTTTTCTGCGTGTGTCTACACGCACACAAGGTTCCTTACCGTAACGTTGTGGACGTATGTATGTATATACAAATGTACAGAGTATATAGAGTTGTATATGTTTGTATGTATATATATAAATTCGTACATGTAACAGATCTATGTGTATATATATTTCTTTATTAGGTGCACAAAGGTGGCTGTCTTTTATGTACAAATAAAATATGTAACTCAATCCCGTATATTCAATACAGAGATATTGGAGAGGGGCAGAGAGAAAGAGAAAAAAAAAGGAAAAGTGACAGCTACGAGGCAGCAGACGCCCGCTTCAGAAACAGGAGGCACCCCCAGTAGTTGAAGTGCGGCTGGCAGTACATGTCGTGGACATGTCTCTCTGTCTGCGTCCGTGTGTGTGTGTGTGTGTGTGTGTGTCCCGTGCTATTACGTATGTATGTATGTATATATATGTAGCCCTACGCAGAAATAAACATATATCTCTTCCTCTTTTTCCGGTGCTGCTTCGACAGCTGCTCCCCAGTGGACGGGTAGATATGTGTACATATATTATTGGCTTCGCACATTCAGTGGGTATAGACGAACATTTACGTGTGTGTCTATATACATACATATGTAGGCGGAGACAAAAGACAGAGCGACAGGGAAACGCGCGTGATTATACGCACGCATACATTTATACACAGACCTATATCCGCGTATGTTTGCATGCACGTGCACGTATGTAGCCTGTGAAGTCGAGACAGATCACACACGTGTGAAGGACATCTAGCGAAAATCGCGTTTTATCCTTCTAAGAAGACAGAGAATTCGCCTGCAGCGAGTTGCTCGGAAAAACTCGTGGCTGAAATGAAAAAAAGCAACTACAACTTAGTTTACGCTGTCCGTCTCTGTGGCCGTAGAAGGCTGATCTACCGCCTTAGATCAGCCTGATCTCAGGCGTGACGCTACTAAGGAAAAGAGAGCTACGTTCACCGGTGTACAAATGTGATAGGGGCACCCACTCACGCAAGTGTACGAAGACGCACATTTGACACGAGGGAAGAAAAGTGAGATTTTGAAGCGACTGGTAAATCTCTTGTCACTCAGAGACGTCGAAAAAAACCACCTATACTTGTACGGATCTCAAAAAAAGGAACCACGAAGTAGACACCTCTGACTAACAGAAAGCGTAAATTGTACACACGCAGAAATATTCCGGGAGATCAACAGCGTGTACGAACTGGCAGAGAAGAACACGGAAGGTGGATGTCATCTCCCTACAGGCGTCAAGAAAGCCTAAGAGTGTCGTTCGTACTAGTACAATCATCAAACAAAAGAGAGAGGAAAAACGGGTCTCCAGGTCGTTTGGAGAGGAATTCTAGATTTACAAACGCTCTGAAAAATACGACACTCTTGTACGGCGGAGAAAATCAGCCTTCTTTCCTGACAAAGAAGCAACGGAACATATTCTAGACGCAGCTGAACAGCACCTGACTTAATCTACAAGAAATGAGGACGCATTCCTGCAAAGGATCTTTTTCGCTTATTTGCAAACGTGCAAGAGGCCGCATGTAAATAAATCGTGCCCGCGTGTATGGCGGGTCTTCTCGTGTGCATATAGACGTGGTGTAGAGGTACTGCAAGGAGACGCAGAATGAACCACCCATACGTACACACGTGCACACGTATGCACAGACAAACCGTCTATCCTCAATGAAATACACTCGCTCAACTTCCAGCAGTGAGCCCCGCAGGAATATATCCACAGGGGAGTTCGCCTGCTTCCGGTGTTCCGTGGAGAAGCAAGTAGGTAGACGAGAACAAACACTTCCTTTAACATACACGTACGCAAATACATTAGTTGACCGATTGTTCAACGCTTAGATCAGTGTGTAAAGGCGTACAGCCGCACACGCAGAAGCAGACGAATTCGTTTCTACGTCTACACACATGTGTACAGAGAAAGTGCTGTTTCTCAACTTCCTATGCTAGAGTACGTGAGAGACGGCGGATTCCTCCCCAGTTCAACTCACAACCGGATAGTGCCTTTGTCTCTACGGTAAAGATACGACGCAGCCCGTTGCGTCACCCTTTGAAGAACCGAATTCCACGGCAACGATGTAGGTGAAAGGAACTCAACACTGATGACTTTCTCCCTATCTAGAGGAGCGACAAAACTTCTTTCTTTATCAGAGCCGGCAAAACGCAGTAGAGAGGGCGTTACCTTATTATTAGGCGCTGCTCACGCAGCGCAACATGCAACGGAAGCGCACAACACCAGCGGCGTACACACGAAGAATTGGCAGAACACACGTTTACAGGCTGTCTGCGCTTCACGCAGGTACAACTTAGACTGAAAGCAAAGCCGAGTGTGTACGCCTGCGTGTGTCCCTATCACTGAACTGCCGTATATAGCGTAGAAGTGTAGAGACGTCGAACTGCTCTCCGTAGTCGCACTCGGTCCACCCCCGTGGCTAGCAGAGCTTTCTCACCGTCCTTGTTATAGACTAACGTGACAAACCGAATCTGAAATTCTATACACAGTAGACGCACGCAACAATCTGCATCTGAAATTAGATGCATAAATATCTTTTGCAAATGCAGCTGATAAATTACTGAATGCGTTTCTTTATGGTTACGGAAGACCGTGTGAACCCTCGTGGGTTGTTTCTGGGTGGGTGCCGTTGCGGCCGTCTCCACACCACCACGAGCGGGAGTGCGACGCGAACGCTCTCTTTAACTTACTGAAGAAAATCCATGTAGTCCCTCGTATATGGGTGCGACGGAGTACAATGACACGAGCACGTGCTGCCTGGTAATATGACTTTTAGTTGAACTACACTCCGACAAGGGCAACTGCAATGGAAATTATCTCTTATGGAGTGCATTTCCACACATGTTACGCAAAAAATTGGGTAATACCACGTACTTTTTAGAAGCATCACGGTTGGAGGATAGTTAGCGTTTACTAAGATTCGCACACGCACACATATCTTCCGCCTGGCCGTTGGCCAGGCCTCCAGCCTTCTTCAGGAACTGCACACTGGCAGGAATTTTCCGGCAGAATTGTACACAAGTGTCGCGTTAGGCGAAAGGAGGTTTCGGAATCATGCAGATGTTTTCCATTGTACATGTACAGCTGTATTTCTACATCGCGAATGCGCAGCAGTGGTATTACATCTTGAGTGTTGATACAGCATTCATATCTACTACCTAACTTGAACAGTGCTCATTTAGTGCTTTCCTGTGCTGAGTCCCGCAGCGTCGTATCTTGGACTGCAAGTGGCATCGTACGGTAGGATGTGCAGTCACTGTCTGACTGGTATTTCGGAAAAAACGGAATGTTGTGCGCGTCACGACTGCACTATCCAAAGATAAGGCAAGATAAATACACGTAGATGTACACGCAGGTTTATGCAGAAACACGTAAATAGAAGACGAAGGGTATATACGGGCTTTAGACAACCTACAGCACCAAGAGGCTGGTGTTCCACATACGACTGCGAGGGATAGAGCTGTGAGTGCTGAGTCGCAGAACAGTGGAAAGTAAATGCATATGTATGGAGCTGTGAGTGATTGAGCAAGGGATTTTAGTGAATAGAGTACTAAGGGTTAAGCATTACACGTGCAAAATGAATGCATATGTATGGAGCTCCTTCTGATTGAGCAAGGGACCTCAGGCAGGAGAGGGTCCACGGATAAGCATCATATGTGGTAGAACAATGGGCTAACCTGTGCGTATTCATGCACACAGAAGTTAGAGCTGCACCCTTTAGATGATGTTGCAGTAGGTTAAGTCTGGCTAGTTCTTGACTTGCCGTTCTGACAGTGTTAAGAGGAAGACCAGTTTCTTAAGTGGAACGAAGGCACGTTGGCGGATGTCAGCACACCAGCAGTTCAGCAGCGAAAACGACTCTGTGTGAAGGAGGTGTAGAGCACCTATTGCTGCATTGCAACAGTCTTGAAGATGTAGAGCAAACACTGTAGAATTATTACTGGCTATTATAAGTAGATGCCTACAAGATCAACGAGATTGGGAGACGTTGAACTAGCGTCATTACCAGAAATGAAGATCCACGTGTACTAAAGATGACAGAGCGTCACAAGCGTATAACGTGAGTGCCCTAATTCGTGCCAGAGTAGTACAGCGGCGTGCTGCTCTTCACACAGTGTGTGCTGCTGCTACACTGTAGTGCTGTACACTAACGAAGCAGGTACTTTTGTTCTCAGCGGAACTTCATCCTTTTTGCAGCACACAACGAGGAAAACTATGCGGTCGCTCCCTGCACAAGAGGGTACAGCTGGCGGGCTATCCTTGTTTTGATGATGAAAACCATGGGACGGTTCACGCCACAGAATCGCCTCTCCTGTATGCGTGCGCTTCTCTATCTGGGTCCTTCTCCGACAAAGTATTGTCTACCTGCCTATGCAGATGTCAAGTCACTGTCACATTAATCACAAGTAAACTAGTCGTCTGACATAGTAATTAAAAAATTTCGGCAATACAAACGTGTCCGCGTTGCGTTGCTCTACGTAGCTGTGCACCAACTACGCATGCGCACCCTTCTGCGTGTCAGGACATCCCGTGGCCGAATCGCCTTCTCACGGTGAGCAGAAATGGTTAGACTCATCACGTAATCAACACGGCACAAGAGAGAAGAAGGCTTGCAAACTGTGCACGGGCAATCTCGAAAGAGCCAGGCATTCACCGTGCCACAATGGTAGTGTTAACACTCGCGACTGAAGTTTCGTTCATCGCAGCCGGTCCGTCGACAGTGTTTGAATATACCAGTGTATTGACTAACGCGACGAGAGGAGAGAAAAAGTTTCCAACTAGTGTACACACACACATGATCTGCGTTGCGCCTTCCCGTTGGACGGCTGTCTTCGTTAGCCTGATTGCGGACGTCGTGTGAATGAATCTGATGCGCCACTGCAGCCTTCTCCCAGGCAAAGCCTTTCACTAGGACCGAAACGTTTTAGCCAGGTACATGTCGCTGGCTGACAGACTAAGAGGAGACTCTGTTCTGCTCGTATTCTTCCCCATTCACGTGCACACGACGACGGTGCTCTGCGGGTAATACACTGTGATGTAGTCTACCATCGGTGATAAGAAACACTTCTGACTTCCTTTTCAGTGCACAACACTTCTCGTTGGACTGTGACCACTGTTATGGAATTCAGTTTTCTTACACCAGGAAGGTGCACTAGCACTTCAAACATCCGGCAGACGGGGATACGTATGCTACATATTAAGAGAAAACTAAATTTGAACTCCTCTTCGCACGCCTTCTAGGTGGGGGTACTGACGCAAAATATGAAGCTGCAGATTTCATGGACCAGAAGCTATCGGAGCCCAGCAGGTTATAAATGCTAACTAAACTAAAGAATGAATTTTGAGGGAGAAACAACAACAGCAGCAATGCTCCATTCTTCAGCGCTGCGCTCGCCTGTACCTTCGACACAATGTTTGAACGCGAAACTTTCACAGGCAATAGGTAAGCCTCCCTACAAACTTGAACTGGTACTATCCTCTAGGACAAAAGACGTGTGCATGCTGGTGAAGGCGGCCTTCGGAAGTATGACAGGTTGCGAGGCGTGAAGTCGCGTTCACGTAGAATACAGCGGCTTGTTGGTGACGCGCGACGCAGACGCTTCAGCTTTCAAGTGCTGGTTGTTCAAACAATGTGGTCGTTAATAATCCAGCGTGGTTCTCTCAAGCGCCATCCGCCCCTGTGCTGGAAGGATGGCACTACGTTTGTATCTCGGATGCATCCGGCGCCAGCAGCATGACGGTGTCGTCTTTTCTCAACACAGAACTCTAGTCCCCTTTTTCTTTGCCGCTCCACGTAACAGTGAAACTAACGTATGAGGACACCCTACCGGAGAGTCAGAGCTTAGACATTCAGTCCAATACTTTCAGATTCGATTGGGCACCGGTCACACACTTCTGGTAGCCATTCGTAAACTTTTCGGACTTTCTTCCGCGCATCAACAGCAGTAGAGATTCGATGCTGTACACACATACACACGCGTATATTACACAAATGTATATATATAAATGAGCTGCACCAATGCAAGAAAATCCTGTTCCGTTTTCGACTAGAAAGACCTCTCGGAATATCTTTGAAACTTTCAAGCTTCGAAACTCCGGTGCCAGTCTCGAAGAAAGCGCCGCTTACTAAACGGTACTCCTTCCTCCAGTGCACCGACCCCCTCAATCCGTGTTGGACGTCCTGCGGGACCCAACTGCTTCTTTCCACGAGCCAGCTGACGCGGCTAAAAATTCCACGAAGCCCAGTAACGGTTCAGCGGAAAGCACATCAGATCTCAAGGCGTTACCAAACATTGCCAGCTGTGTCGCCGACCCGGCTCGACAAAATCAAGGAGGAACGGTCGACCGAAAATACGTGTATGTCCGGATGAACCAGTGTGTATACACGACAAACCACCGAAAGCCTCCCACCTACGACTAATTATCCAGCCAAGCATACGAGTACTCGAGTATGACCCTATACGGACGCGTAGTACGTGTAGGCATGCGCCCGATCATCAGACCCGCAAGACGCTAGTCGTATCCTTGTCTCTGTGCTACACGTTTGTTCTAACCACCGCAGCGACTACACCACGTAGGAGACCACCAATGAGAGCAAACCGTACTGCGACAAAAAATTGAAGACTCCTCCGCAATTCATCGTTTGACGCACTACACATTCGGCAGCCGCAGGCATCATCTCTTTTACTACGTACCCACCAAGCCACTAGCGCACGAACATGAACACGAATATTGATTTCTATTCATAGAAATACATATACGCGTATCTGTGAATGAATATTTCGAACAGTTGTTCAAATACAGATCATCTACCTAATGGCCGCAAATTATAAACAATGATGGGTGTCTACCGTAATATCTCATATACAAGTACGTATATGTATATATATCTATATCAATCACTGTAGTGCCGTCCACATGTGGAAGGTGTTTGTAGGGAGCTCTTCCCTGACGTAGGTAGACGTGGGTTCAAGTCATCCCACTGCTGTGTCATCTCTTTCCCACAAGAAGCAAAAGTAGCGGCCTTTCAACCGTGTGTTCTATCTAGCGTCCACTCCTCCTTAACTCTGCTGCCACTTCAAGGTCATCTCGCTGTCATATGACGCAGCTCATTTCCGCTTCGCTCTAGTAACATTCTCTTTGTGTACTCTTCCTTGTTTCCTCGAGCTGTACCGGTTCGTTTTTTCCTTCTATTTCACCCCTATTTTACTCCCTGTTCCCCATCCTGCTTCCTTGGGGTTCAAGTGTGTGTCGCGCGTCCTCATTCTGTGCTTCCTGTTGCTCTCTCGTTTGTTCGTTGCTTTTCGCCCGCTGTCCAGCAGCAAGAGATGCAAACGTCGCCATCTACAGCGGCAGAGACAAATCTCTCGCGTCTTTGCAGTTGCACATTTTCTTCAGCATTTGCCATACAGCACTGCCTACGAACTGCAGCATGCGCTTCCCCCCAGGGATATACGAAACAAGAAACGACGCTAAGGCTAGCAGCTGCACAACCGAAAAAACAAGCGTGAGCACGTAGGACTTGGCGAACAGCGTAGCATACAGCGTGAGCACGAGCGACAAAGCGTAAGCCACCGTGAACGGGACCCTGAAAACACACAGAAAAGAAGGAACAGAGAAATAAAGGGAAGAATACGGATATAAGTAAATATGTCAAAGAATTAGAATGTGAAAAGAGCATATCCCGTAAATGAGACGACGCAAGTATAAACCGCTACAATAGTACCCACTCGTATATATAATGTGACCGCGTCGTTTGACGTTGTAATTTGATGACTGAAAAATGAGCCACGGCGGAGTGGCTCGAAGCCGCGCCAGGCTGCCCTTGGTACCTTTTGCCAGTGTGAAAGGCATGTGGCGTATAGAGGCGGCGAGACGGGTAAACACTACGGAAGTGCTGTAAAAAGAGCACAGATACATCACGCCTAAACGTGTTTCCATGTGAAGAAAAAGCGCAGAACAAGAGGCACCTGCTCACAGCTGAAAACAGCGAACGTCGACACACACACACATACACGTCGGCGTAAATCTACGGTACAACTAAGCACACACAGACCTATATATATACATATTCACGCGTACATAAATCTAGTATCGTACCCGCCTGCACATATAGCTGTAACCTGTAGAGGACTGTGGAAAGATGCAAGTCATAGTATTCATCATACTGCGTACACTTGCCTTTTTGTCTTGCCTAACTTTTCCATAAGTATACGCATCTACTGTGTGTCCCTGTGCGGTCGATGTCGTCGTCGTCGCGAAATGAGTGTAGGGACACAGTAACGCACCGAGAAACACACACTGAGGACTACAAATGCAGGTGGCAGACGGCGGCCACAAGATTCTCCTTCACCTGAGACATCTTTCTGTTCCCCGCTCGAAAAACCAGCATCACTTCATTCACTTGTATCTTGAACTTATACACACCTATCCGTGATACCTTGTTGCTCCTCAGAGAGCGGATGATGTGGACCCGCTGTTTGTTGGTGTGCGTCCTCGAGTTGCGCAGAATCGCTCTATGTGTATATGCCTATGCAAAGATATTCAGGACAAACTTAGCCGAAATCCACCTTTTCGCTTGCCGTCCTGTCGACAGGTACAACCGGGTAAGGTCACCGTGGTGACCTGCTTACATAGGTTAATGAAACGCAGTCTACTGACTGATTCACAGGTGTGTTTGCACTTACCTGCGCGGCTCGATGAGGTGGGAGAAAAGCGCCTTGACGCCTCGCAGCATAGCAAGACTGACCAGAAAACAAAGAGATCCGAGCGTGAAAAGAAGCGCGAATTTAGACGGAGCGAAGACTAGGAGAGGAAGAGTGAGAAAGGCCAGCATCATCGACACGACACCCGCCGCCGCCATCAGACCAAAAAGCAGCAAATTCTGCGTGGAAGTCATCGTATTTACAGAGTCAGTCAAGCTTTGAGCAGTTGAGACTACGGATATTTGCTTCGCGCTGCCTACTAAGCGCGAAGCAGTATCCTTGAAAGCCGTGAAACCAGACGTCAGCAGTCCCTGCTGCTCTCCAGCCTGCGTAGAAGACGAAGAATAAACCGTCGAGGAAGTGGAAGAGTAGGAAGCGGCGGGATACGATGAAGCACCAGAAGAGAAAACAGAAGTTTGCGAAATGAACGTTCCTTTCGACACACTGGTCGTCGTGGACGAAGCTGAGCCATCCATGCTCCCACGCGGGGGAAACTGCGAAATGCTGCTTTTGAAGAAATCCATAGCAGCAGATCCAATACCAGCAACCGCTCCCGCCGGAGGAGGTGCAGCAGGAGAGGCGGCGCCAGCGGCAGTGGATTGCTGCAGTTTCTGCTGCTGCCCGGATAAGGACGAGAACATACCGTTCAGGCCTCCACCCGGGGACGAAAGAGAAACCACAGCAGGTGACGACGCTGATGATGCTGCACATAAAGAAGCTGCTGACGAAGGAGGCGCAGAGGCAGGGTCTGTGGGATTTAGAGAAATTATACCAAAGAAATCATTTCTGGCCGTGCTTTGGTAAAGCTTCTCCTCCTCTCCCGGTGCCCGGTGGGAGCCGTACAGCGGGTTATCCGCTATAAGGTTACTAAAACTCTGAGTGGCATCCATTTTGAAGGGAAATAACCGCAGAAGCCCACCTGGTAAAGCCTTCCGATGATGAGAAACAAGATGATACCAAAGAGAAGCGGTCGCCGACCAGTCGAAACCCGGCGGAAAGTCCACCGAAAGGCAAGTGCGATGTGAACGAATACTTCAATAGCAAACAGTTTCACAACCATGTGACTTCACAAGGATTCAAGTTACGTCTGGAGGTGTGGATATTTGACAAGAAACGCAGTCTTAGTTCACACTCAACGATCTGTTATTCGAAAAAGAAACACCCTTTGCAGCCGAGGTATGTCCAGTGCGCCTCCTGAGAAGAAAGGAAGTCGTTTCACAACAAAAGAGCTAGCCGTTTCTGAGAAAACATAGTGAAACGACAGATCGGGATCTGCAGACCGTTTCTCCCAGCGTAATGCGTGGTACCCGTCTTTCTTCCGCCCGGAAAACGGCAAACCAGTCTGCAGCGTAAAAATTCACTTCCACACCGGGGAAAATGTCCGCGTAAAGGTGAACGAAGCAGCGGCAACCGTGACCAACCACGGTATAAGAGGGAGGGAATGGTTTTACAATACGTAATCCAGCGATACACGGGGAGAGCAGTTCACCTCCGACTTCACCGCGGTAACGAGGATGAATACAGGAAAAAGCGACGTTACACGTGTCTTACGGATAGATTCTGCGCGCACAGAGAGGAGCATAATCCGCATTCTGCATGAGAGAGCCAAAGCTACCCGGAGGCACTCGCCGCAATCGCAAGAGAGGCAGCCCCGTGCACGCCGAAATCTGTACGAAGGGAGAAAAAAGCAGCGTTGTGCACAGGCGACATTTTCGACGTTTACTGCGAATAAAAATACTTCCTTCGTCAAAGGGGAACTCAAAGGATGCAAGCAAAAAGGTTCCGGAAGGCCCGCAAGTGCTGCTACGATAAAATAGGAGAGACGGAAAAATACCGGCAAGCAGTGTGACTAGACCCGCCTCAACGCTACGAAAAGGGGAGCCGAATAGAACGAAAACGTCACTGGACACAAGAAGTGGCCATCTCATTCAAAAGAGCGTGCTTCTGCGGAAAACTGGAGGAAATGTCACTTTCGTGGTAATGGGAAAGAGGGTCAAATCGCACGCTCATAACTAGACGTATCTACAGAACATACAGGTGGCTCGCTAGTAGCGTGTTGGCTGCTTAGCGTATCACCGCACCAGCAGCAGCAGCACGTACGCAGACAGCGGCAGTGGTAGCATGATACACTAACGAACCCCGGCAGCTGCAGCAACAATAGTTAGAGTATGTAGCAACTGCTGCGCCAGTTGTAGAGCAACAGTGGCACGGCGTCAAGAGCCACATACTAGTTATTTATCAGCCACACCAGCAACAACAGTAGGAGCAGCACAGCACGAGAACAGCAGCAACACAACCAGTGACACATCCGATACTGCCCACTTAGAGAGAAGCGGAAATGCTACTGGATGAGAGCTCCGCCAAAAGGAGAGCAACAAGAGATCCTGCAACACCCGCACAAGAGCCTGGTGGCTACAGCATACATGGTTCTTTATCAACGAGACGCATAAGCCAGAGAGACCATGCACCTCGTCGCGTGAACGGTATGTTTGAGGGTCAGTTACTATTGTCTTCATGTGTGCAAGCCGAGTCACAGGTCAAGCATGCTGCGCGTACCCCTCTATACACAGGTACACATGTATGTAATAGTAATGCGACTAGAGCTGCAGTGTGGCGAACTGGATGCTTCCGTCAGCAGCCGCAAAGGATTTTTGTGTGGTCTGGAGTGGAAGAGACTGATTTGAGACCGTGTCAGTTGCTTCACGGACTTTAAAGATGTGGCATCAGTCTTCGACAGAAGCTCTGGCACTCACGTCGCCCCTACACAAGGGAGCCCCGTAGATAGACGGTACATAGAGAATACGATGGTTACGTGTCAATAGTGAGTATGGATCTCTGTACATGACGTGATACGAGAGACGCCAACATCCTTCCGTGTGTGCAGCTGAGCTTATGCAGGGGTATTAAAGTGTACGTGCGCGGTGGGGGGATCTGCGTTAGACGAATGTTCAGGAGGCGACTGTTGAACATTTACACAGTACCGTATCTCACCAGTAGTTTGTGTATAGCCCATCCTGCCATTCACCCGCTTTGGTATTCTAGGTGTTTGTCTGTGCTGGTGTGACCTCGAGCAAATGGCAGCGCTGTCCAAATAGATTGCACGATTTCGTGAATCCTGTTAGGAAAGTATAGGCAGTAGCAGACAAAGTCCTGACGGGAATAGCAAGGCTAAAACCGGGACATAAGCATCGAAGGAATAGCAGTAGCGGCTACGCTAAACGTAGGACCAGCAGGGTCACAAAAGTGGCGGCTACAACAGCGACGCACAGCAGCGCCACTACGAAGAGCAAAGCCGCCCGCTACGAGTTAAAAGGTAGCGCCTCTACAGTGACAGTCACTTTTGTAATGACGCCAAAATAGTCAGCACCAGCACCCGGTTTGACGAGGGCAAGGGCTGCACAAGGTGGGACGAGGGCAGCAAGAATCACACTAAACAGCCGCAGACCACCTGGGAACCAGCAGAGCCAACAACAGCTTCTTCTCTCCCGACTACACCAAAGGCGTAAATAATTACGCCTGTATGTGCGCCTATATATGCATATATATAGGTGTGGCAAAAACGTACCCACACAGTGGCATGCATACACTTGACATAAGAGCGACATATACGCTCACACAGAAGCTCTGAAATAGATGTAAAACACGTGTGTGCGTACTCACAATGTAGAAGTAGATCTGTGGCTCACGAGCAGAGGTTCGATGCAACGCAGAGTACCGGTAGTGCTGTCGTGGATTGAATGTCGTGGCGGACGTACTTGCTTGGCTTGCATAGCGTCAGTCCTACTGGTCACGAAATTTAACCACACCAACGCCTTCTGTCTATTCTAGTAGCGTAACGACATTAAATGTCAATTTGTACCGAAAAAAAAAGAATCGCACTCCGTCCTTCACGCACGCAGAGTTGTGCACTCGTGTAGGCAGATAGGCTTGCACGAGCAATCACGTTTGTACGTTCGTATCCACACTCTACGTATACCTATCTGCAGGCTACGTGTATTTACATACCTCGATGTGTGCATACAGGGGTCTTTATATGTGTAATTTTGAGTAGTGCAAAGACGCGTAGGTGCTCCTGGTCGCATCCTTAATACAAAATGCATGCTTCTCAATACTGATAGGCATATGCACTTGTCCTTGTAGACATGTGTGCGGCTCACATGCTTTTTTTTACACAGGAGGTGACTGGAACATTAGATACACTTGTGTACAAAATGCGTGCTTCTCCATACTGATAGGCATATGCACTTGTACTTGTAGACATGTGTGCGGCTCACATGCTTTTTCTACACAGGAGGTGACTGGAACATTAGATACACTTGTGTCCCTGTTAGATTTTTTTTTCCTTCAATAGATATTCCTTGCACACATATGTTTCAAGCAACACGCCAATTAGCTATTGCGGTAATATGGCTCCAAAAGTACTTACGAAAAACGAATAAAAATATTTGCAACCTACTCATGCACACACACGCACGCACAGGCACACACACAAAAGTACACTCCAGCAAGTATGTGTGCATATTTGTGTGTCTATACGTAGGCGTAGAACTAGGTGAGCTTGCGACCTTTCGAAGAGTGCACGGGGGGGTAAGCAAGACGTTCACATGTTCTTTACCATGTGCCATCCATTCTGGCGTGTTGCGCTGCACTTTGCTCAAAGCCGGGAGGTGGCCCGATCCGTGAGCACACAAATCAGTTTCTAGGGTGAGCCATGAATGCCGACTGCTGTATTCGCGCGTGTGGGTACCTGGATCAAACGAGTGTGCATACACGTAGATGTAAAACACTTGCAAACGAAGAACTACATGTATGCATACACATATATCCACATATATACACACACACGTACATGTGGTCCTGGGTATACATGCCGACGTTCCTACATAGGTGCGCATTACCCGAGTTCGCCTTTAGACATGGGTACGCAGTGTAGTGGCCTGGATAATTTTCCAAAAAACATCCGACATTTCGCTCGTCACACCCCTCCCACAAACTATTGCAGCAAAGCTTTTCCTGTTTGTAAAGACATTTCTAGAACGCCCTACCGCCTCCGTCTTTCTTCTTCTCGGGTCTTTCCTTGCGTTCTTTCTCTCTCTCACTCTCTTCGCTGTTCGCTTCTCTCTTGTTTATCTCTATGCACGTGTATGTAAACACTTGCGCAGGAGGCAGCCTGCTTATTTTGTCATCGAGTGAAATCCGATGGCACCTATTATTCAGACGCACCCACAACAACATACAGCGGAATTTCATGTGTCCTGCTTACGATGTCCAGACACATTAACTTGTCTTCACACAGGTGTCTCAGTGATAGGCTGTATAATAGTCGATGCTCTTCTTGCCACTGCCACTGTAACGGTAAAAACACCGGTAACACGCATGATTAGGAGTGCATACCCACTCCGTTCCAGCGTGAAACGTTTTTTGAGCTTGTATACGTCGAATGCCCGTGAAGCAGTGGAAGACGGATCACTACGAATCTCGTGGCTGGTGTACTTTTTTCGCGCGTGTGCTGTCTGGCGTGTCCTTCAAAATGGTAGTATTAATATTGCAGTGGTTTCCGTAGCAATATATGTGAAAGCACAACTTATATACCTTTACTGATTCTCGTCATATGGAAACATGTGCTTCGCCCGTGTGATCACCTGTGACAAAACAACGAAAGCCTTGTCTCAGCTGTAATGCGTCCTTTTCGTAGAAACAACTGTCAACCGTTTTGCGTAACAGAGCTCATGGGGAACCTAGCTGTTGCCGTCGCGCGTGTTGCTTAAACAGTCATCGGGAGAACGACCCTGTTGCTTGGTACGTGTCCAATATGCATACACATATGTTCCTATATGTCTACATAAGTGTAGACAGACCTGTTCAGTAAGCTTACTGCCAAAACAGAGTACACAAATATGTAATATTGCCACCAATACTTTTTGGTGATGGTAAATAGTCTGTCTCGGTTACGTGCTTTCACGCTAATCTTCCACCGTGCAGCCTCGGACAACTGTAGCAACACGCTCGTTCACCACTCCACGCGCAGCACCCCAGCACCTGAACGTGGACCGGCTTTCCATCGTGCAAGTAAAATAAGAGATCTGCGCCAGCACGTCGGCTTGTGCGCTGTCACGGACTTCACACGCACAACCCACATACGAATCTGCTGGATCGCTGCGGACGGTCGAGAAATTTTAAAATACGGAGACTCGTTTCACGCGTACAAATCTGAGGACGCGTTACCCAAACTAGGACGTCTGTCCCTGGTGGGCGTGTGAAGCCGTGGTGCATCGCTTTCGAAAACAAAGAGCGCACCTGTTTCTCGGGAAAATGTCGGCCCGCGACGGTGTAGACAAGCCAGGCATTACGCATTTGAAGACAGAAGACAGGTAGCGTGGGGGGTGCACGTATTCACGTGCTCTCGTAAAAACACGCAAGCACGTGTAAGTATTATTCGTGAATAGTCCCTTTCGCTTCGCCATTTGTTACTGTTGGCGGAACCCCGGTCTTCAGCCTCGCACCAGACGAGACACGTGTTGATAAAACACTTGTAACCGCCACAAAAAATCCCTCATTCTTCACCCACAAACATACGCACTTGCGGAGACAAGACACACTCATACACACCCACAAGTATACGTGGTAACACACACACATACACACATGTCTATCGAAATTTGTTTTTCCCCTCCCACGAAAGTCTGCTCTTTGTTCGTCACCGGCACATCTTAGCGTGTTCATGCGCGTCCACCACACCCAAACGTATGTTCGAATGTGTATATTCCTACGCTTGACGACTTTATCGACAAACCAGCGTCAACTTGTTTCATTAGAAAGTTTTTGCCCCATGCGCAGGTCAGACCTCTCCTCGAAATAAAGAGCCTCTTCTTGGTCGCCGATGTGATTTAGCGTGATGTAAACGTCCGTACCAATGCCAAAGTGCGACTGCCGCCAGCACCACCAACACAGCAAAAACAAAAACGCAGCGGTGGCACAGACAGAGTCCCGCTGAGAAATGTACCGGGAGAACCGCAGCAGGGGAAAAGATCGGCAGTGACACAGCAGCAGCGACACAGCAGCAGGAAAGCAGCGGCAGGAACGCACCAGCAGCAACGCAGCAGCGGCGAAGCAGCACCAAGTCTCTGTCAAGAGCAACTGGGGAGAATCAGCAACAGCGGCAACACGTCACGCCGACAGCAGCTGCACACCAGCACCCGCTGGTGCAGAGAAGCGGCAGGCGCACCAAAGCAGACCCGCCGCAGCGAAGCAGGATCGGCAGCCCTGCCGCGACTAAGACAACTACGACAGTAAAGCAAAGCAGATCCGCGTTGTCGATCCTCTCCTATGTGACTGAAGCAAAAATAAGCCGTACAAAAAACTACCTCTCTCTCTCTTCTTACATATACACATGTATGTGTGTGTGGCCACACATTGGTGAGTCCCCGTCCTGCGGAACTGGCGTTTTCATGCACAGACCGATACGCTCATACACACCTACACACAGGCACACATTTGAGAACAAAGACCTACAAGTCTACTGGGTCTTCTCTTCCATAAAAAGCAGAGATGCTCACCGGTAATAGGTCCACAAGCCCAAATATAAAGCTTCCCCTACAAAAGTTACAGAGACGCTCACAAAAAACGACTCCCCCCCTCTGTGTAGTGGAACTTCTTTCGCGATTGTCGCTCTGGGCGTTGCAACGTTCGCAGCAGAGCGAGACAACTCTGCAGCTGCGAATCCGCAGCAAAAGCCCTGTACTACTACGCGTCTCTGCAGGCTATCTGCATCTCCATCTGTAGGGTCCTTCCCTTCGCATCCATATTGCACGCCCTCTGCCTACAAGTATATGTGTTTACACACTGTTGCTGGACGCAGCCGGCAGCCACCCAAAGCGGACACGTCCACGTCCCCTTGTATCGCTATATACACACATCGAGATGTACTCTCGGCCTGCGCAGACACACAAACCGGCAGGGGTCCCACGGACGAAATTCTTCTTGTTCAACACAACGAAAAAGGCTTTTTCTCGCTCGCACCTGCACGTGAATGTCCCCGCCGAAGTAGCGCGCAAAGGCACGTGCCAAGGGCAGCCCGAAACCTGCAGCAGCCAACGCACCGGCGTTTTTCAGCGCCAGGACACACAAGTCTTCCCCAAGAAAACTATTCTGCCATTTCTGCACGTGCGACTCGTATTTGCTGAATGTAAGACAACAAGGGGTGGATCACGAGTCAACCAGATCTATTTGCGCGGTCGACCCGTGCAGACACACACACACACAAATACACGTACACGTGTAGCCGTATATATTTGAAGTGAAGGATGCTTGCTAATCTTTGTAAAGCTTTGATGTGTATGCACATATATAAATATGTGGGAGAGAGACAGAGAAATGTGTGGACAGCCCTCCACCGATCCTAGCGAACAGAAGTGACGAGGGCTACAACAATGTCTGTCTCATGGGTCCACACGCCTGTGCTCCCACGACGCGTAGTAGCGCCTTTCGTATGGGTACGTAAAGAGAATGAGCGATATTTACGTACACACGTTATACTTGTATGCGTGTCAAGGAGGAGTCCCCACGGGAATTCTCATTTTAGAAGTATTCGAAAAGGAGGGGAAAACGTTTGTTTTCATATCCCTGAAAAACTCAGGAACGTCTGTTTTCAAGTAGAAAATCCCTTCCTTAGGGAATTCAGTCAAAAAGCACGTTCCCATCCCGGCTCACTTTTTCTCTTTTTTGTCTAGAAAAATTCGTCTGCCCAGCGCCAACTTCGAAGAGAAATTCGAATCACTTTTCTCCTCATAGTGTGGCCTCAACTACCCCCCTCCCCCCCACATACACACACATCTCTTCGCCTCTACGCAGTTCTTCGATATGAGGCACGCATTCCTCTCTGTTCAAACATCTTCGCATAGACATTCATATCTACGTGTATACTTCTATACATATTCACGTCCAACAGCACTAGCTTCTCTCTCTATATCTATATACATATATATATACATACGTATTCTTCCCACTTTCTCTTCTTCACTACAAGTAGCCCCATATATATATATATGTCTACACATGTAGTTGGATCAGACTACGTATACGTACACACATACACACACGCGCAGCACGGGGTGCAAAGCAGGGCAATAAAAGCGTCCGTCTATCCTCATCTACACGTCCTGCAAAAGACGGAAATATTGTTTGCTTCTCAATTCTCATGTCGTTTCGTCTTCGCCTTTCACATATATCTGGTTTTCCCTTTGCTGCAGCAATTCAAACATTCTCACACATCTGCTAAGAAAAGTTTCTCGAGTTAGCGTGCTTGTGGGCAAGTCACATTAAACTGCCTACCAAATTGATTTGCTGCAGCCGTACGTATACATATACACACATATACACATCAACAAAGAGTAGAATGCCGATCCAGATGCTTCTGCAGCCGTACATATATGTCACATGTATATATCCATCCATACATCACAGGTAGTCGAGTAGTGTCCTGCAGACATACATACATACATATACACATACATATGCATATATATATATATGTACACATACAACAGCAAAAAGTTGACTGCCTCCCCAGGTAGTGCTTCGTACATTTCTTTTGCATGTATATATGAATATCCATACACTTCTACAGATAGTAAACTGCCTGCTCAAGTAGTATACTGCAGCAGCCGTACATATACTTTACAGGTGTATTTCGACACATACGCTTCCACACAGACGCCCGTAAACACACAAGTACCCCAGCAAATCTCTTTCTTACATAAATGTACGTGAAACGCATATGTATTGCATCTTCGCGATACGCAGAGGGAGACAACGTCGTTTCTAGGAGCAAATACGTAGTTATAAGTGTCTATTTACCTGTATGAAGTTCGCCTTCACATACACGTATTCATACACACACACACATGCATACAGAGGTACTGCGTGTCTATGAACCGCAGAGAGAGACAACGTCGTTTCTGAAAACTGCTACGTATTCACGAATCTCCGTTTACCCGTTTGAAGTCTATCTACACATTTTTAGATATACACATATAAATACGTGTTTACGAATACAAACATATATATAAATGTAAACACATATGTATACTCTAACGAATGCAGGCACACACAACTCGCATCAACGTTGGCAGCTACACCACTGTATACACTGAAAAAGGGTAAGGGCGGCGGAGTCGTCTTTCCTGCCTTCTATTGAGCTCAGCAGATATACACATATGTATCTTTGTGTGTGCGGTGCCGTCGTTTATATGTCGCCCCTCCTATCTCTACTACCAGTGGCGTGCATGTCTGAAGGCTACGAATGCAGGAGAAACTGCTGTTAAGGTGGGACTTCTAGAGTTTACATGACTAACCCACACATACTACATGGACACACGCGCAACTATATACATACATATGTATATGTGGACGAAACATATATACAGGTGTGGATGGAAGTGTTGCCAAACTACCGTTCTATAGTTGAATCTGTTTCTCTGTCCACCTGCGTCCCGCGTATAAAGAAAAACGGCGACATACGCATACAAAGCAAGCACGCACAAAGACATGTATGTCTATTGTTAATGAGAGAAATGGACGCAAATGTATATAGAGAAGGTTACACACGTGTACAGACACAGAGCACGGACACATACAGAAGTATGTGCATATTTGTAGACAGATATATCGATAAAAAAAGACGGAAACAAATACGTGTAGAGACGGCTGCAAACACGCACAGAACAAGTCTACGCAAGACGTACATATATATATATATATATGTACACATATATATGTATACATGTGTAAGTATGTACAGACACACACAAGTTGGTGGGATGAGCAAAGGAGACGCGTACCAAGAGGGCTACGCACATAGAGAGAGCAGGCCTACACAAGTCAGCGCGTCTACATCAATATAGAGATACAGGTACACATACGTAGAGCACGCCTAGACAAATGAGCGCCTCTACATATACGTCTATATATACATAAATGTTGGTCAACATATCGAAGTAAATGTCCACACACAACGTTATACACACACAAAGCACACACACACGCATATATATACATACAGCGTTAGATGCTCGTTCATAAACTCCTACATATACATATACCGGTGTATATATGTGTGTCTCCTCTGTCTCTCATATACACACAAAGCACACACTACAACATCTATATATATATATATATGGCGTTAGACGCTCGAGCAAAAGCTCTCACATATATATATCTATGTGTGTGTGTGTGTCCAAAATATACCCCTACAGATGTGGAAACGCGTGTATGTGCCCCGATCGACAGGAAGCTCCGCCCTTTCCTTCTGTTTTTCTCCGACAGTTCCACCGTCAATACGTTCAAGAAGACAACCATACTTCCGCGTTCTGCTGCGACGTGTGTGTCCTACCGTATCCTGCCATGTCCGACCGCACAAAACTCGGGGCGAGTGAAGAGTTCTCCTGAATCTTCGTGTTGCTCTCGGTCACGGTACTATATCTGGACAACAGCAGCAGGAGGCAGCAAAGGCGCACGTGGAGAGATATAAGTCGTGAGACAAAGAAAAGAGGATACACTGCTGCAAAAGTTTGTGCACCTCCGATGTGTCAGTCGAGGCGGCAGCAGAATAGAAGAGCCACGCGTCGCGCAGCCACCGAGTATCTCCAGACAGACGCGCGTATGTCTTCATAGATTTCGAAAGAGGCGGTGCGACGGAGAAGGGGGACACGCCGGCAGAAAAGAGAGAGGGAGAGAGCGAAAATCGCGAAGAAAACGAATACCGGGACTCACGAAAGGAGCCTTCACAACTCCACCACAACAAAGATGACGCGGCCTACAAGTGCGTCCATATATATATATATATATATATATGTGTGAATATACGTGTGTACCTCTAGACGTATACGTGTATGTATGTCCATACACACATATATATACACACACGTTTAGAAGTAAAATCTGGATACTGCCCTCACTGCGGCACGGGGGACTACACATCCCTCTGTATACAGAGATAGACATATATACACATATAAAGATATATATGCGTATATATACGTGTGTACGCACACACATATCCATACATATATACATACACACATACGCATACGTACATACACACACCTATACATATACGCATACAGACAGACGTATAGACATAGAGGGGGTACGTCGCTCACGATATCGCTGATTCACAAATCCACTTTTTCTACACCTTGGTTAGTATTTCCATGTATGCATGCATATGTGTACATCTATACACATATACACATATACGGGTACACATATATATGTACAGATATATATGTACAGGCATATACACATAAATATATATATATATGTATGTGTAGATACAGGTGAACAGATGTATGTCACCCACATACAGAGATCTACGTTTCTACGCATTGACTAGTATTTACATAGATGTACGCATACGTGTACATCTATATACATATACACATACATATGTATATACATATGCATGTATATGTATATATAGATTCAGACGGACAGACGTATGTCACCCACATACAGAGATCCACTTTTCTACAGATCGCTTAGTAAATGAAACATTTTCACGTGTGCATTTGTCGGGGTTTGACGTGACCCCGCAGCTGGAGAGGGCGGCAGAGAACTGCTGCTGCCTTCCTGCTGCGCGCTGGTGTACACATGCGAGAAAAAACGCATACACAGACACACACGTGGACGTGGATCCGTGACAAATACACAGAGACACATATCTGTGCTATTTATGTGTTGGCAGGTGTTAGATACTTTATATATATGTGTAGTGGAAACAACTACATATATGAGGAGACCTTACCGCTGTTTGCATACAGTACTAATGGTGCGAAGCGAAGGAGAAGACGTATACGCGGATATATGTGCACATATGCGGTGATGCAACCTGCACACATATATATAGATGTAAGTACACAGACGCACACCGGTTGGTGTGTTTTTGTATTAACTGCATTTGCCGAGAGTCTGTCACTGTACAGGAAAGAAGAGTTCTCAGCTGCAGAGAAAAGTGGACGCGAGCCGTTCAGGCTGCGATGGCTGACCCGAAACTCCACATATCGGCAAGCTTGGCAGGTGGCACGCCTCCTCCTGAAATTACAGAAGAAAAAAACGTAGTAAGCGTGGGAAGGAGATTCTCGAGCAGTCGCACGCAGCAGGGGAGACGGGCCGGCAGGTCAGGCGAGGGCCGGGGAAACTGCGTGCTGCACAGAGATGGGAGGGACACGAAGACGAAGATACAGCAACAAGCGCAACGACGACGAGAAAAACGAGCAGAGAACAGCACGGTGGGAGACTAAAAAAGAAGCCCCGGGTAGGGACGAAGAAGAAGAGAAAAGGAAACGAGTCCGGGAGAAAAGGAAGAGTCAACAGGGGCGAAAGGAAAGGGAAACGGCGCAAAATGAGAGAAATCAGACCGAACAGCGCGCACACCCACACACAAAGACAGAGACACAGGCAGGGACCCGCATCTTGGACAAATACACAAAAAAGTGGCCCTCTCCTGTATATCTGAGAGAAGAACTTGGTCAACACACGAAGAGACTGAAGGCCACGATCTCCCGGCTGAAGAGTCGACGTTTGGCAAGAAAAAGAGAGGAGGCCTACGTCTCACACACACACACAGAGCTGCTCTACTTTTTCTCTTGGCTTCTCTGTGACGACTCTTCTTGTCCCCATCACGAGCCCCCCCTCCACCACCATTTTTGTCCCCTGGCCATTTCGCTGCTGTTCCGCCTCCGCCTCTGGCTGTCTGTCTCCCCCCGTTTTTGCGCTCCCTTGTCTTCCGCTTTTTTATTCTTCTTGGTCCTCGTGGAAGAAGAACAACCGACCTTTGTCTGAAATTTTGATGACGACTTCTCGCTTCCCCTTGTAGACCTCAATTTTCACTTCCGGCAAGTCCTCGTCGTCTTGGATGAGGCTCCTTGTCGACGCGTCGACCAGAGAATTTCCCATGGTGTGGAACTCCACGGTTGCTCGCAAGGCGTTCTTCAAAATTTCTGTGATTATCAACGCAAGGTGGTCGGGAATTGTCGCGAAGCGCATCTCCGTGTTGCCTGCGGGAAGAGCGGAGCGGGGAAGGGGGGAACGGGACGTACGGCAGAAGCAGCAGCAACAGCAGCAAAAACAAAAACACGGGTGACGCCCGAGCTTCGGCACGTCTCTTTCTCTCTTTCTTTGGGGCAAGGAAGAAGGACAGAAAAACGTGTCCACTCCCCCTCACGCGCAGCCACTGCCGCAAAAGTTGTCTTCCACGGCGAAGAAAACACGTGTACGTGTGTATCTATATGCGTGTGAATTCCAACACAGAGAGAGTTTCTTCTCTCGGGCCCGTGCAACATCCCGGAGTTTGTTGCCGGGGGCATCTCTCGCATACTCGTGAAGACGAAGACACGTGCTACTACTACTACTGCTCCTTCTCCTCCTCTTAGTAGTACTACTAGTACTACTACTACTAGTAGTCAGTTCCCGGTGTTGTTATCACTGCTGCCTTGTACGTATATATACACGAGTATATCCATATCTAATATATATGTTAGGTGTGGAGAAAAACGTGTCTAAATAGGAAAACACATGCGGGGGGCCACTTAAGAGACAAACAGGAGGAGAAAATCTCGCGGAATGTCTGAGGCAGGTAGACACCGACACACACACAAACATACCTCCACCGAAGTACAGCGTCGGGAAGCAGATCTATGTGTATTCTGTCTGAATAGAAAAGAACACGTAGCCGTCTTCTGTTGTTCCTAACAAAGACGTAGAAGGGAAAAGAATTCACCGGTGAGAAGCACAGGAGGAGCGATTCCGTAGGTCGATCGGCAAGCTTCACGAACATCTCTCGCGCGCTGCTCGATCACTTTGGCCGCGTGACACTCCAAATGTATTATGCCTCTCCATCCTTTCTGCAAGCGCAAATCATCCACAAATATATGTGTAACTACGTCCTATAAAAAGTACACATACATCCATATATATATATACGTATATATATATATATACATACTAAAACTAATCCATATGTATACATACACGTATGTATATAGGGCTGTTCGCTTATTATACAGACTTGCAGACAGGTATGTTAATTTTTCTTGTACACATATTTCTTTGAGTTTATATACATATTTCACTAATTTTTAGAGTGAGACACAGACACAGAAAGAGAGAACGAGTGGGAGGTGTATACGTGTTTGCTGCTGTACACACATACACACACAGACATACAGATGGACTTTTAAGGAAGTGCGGGCCCGGTGCAGACCGCAGTGTTGATCCTGAGTCTTTTGTCACAGCGAGAAAATCGCTGGGGGGGTCGGTAGTCGTGGGGTGCAGGGCAGCAGACGCACTACGGAACACGGCCACTTGGCAAGTAGAGGAGCACGACCGGCTTGAGGACGCTTTGGCCAAGAACAGAGAACAGGAGGAGGAGCAGAAGAACAGAAGAAAAAAAGGAAGAATTCCCACGAATATTTATCCGAGACAAAACTGCTTGGGGTCTCTGTGTGTGTCCGGGAATGGGTGCAGAAAAACGCCTTTGAAGCCACCACACGTTGTTCTTGCCGGACAGGAAGGCGGCTCAAGAAGAAAGGCGCAGACGGCAAAGAACGCAGCTGAGTAGAGGAAGAGGATGGAAAAGCGAGGAAGGAAAAGAGTCTAGCAGAGAGGGATAAAGAAAGACAAACTCACGGGACGCACCGGTGCTTCTCTCTGGCACATACATTCTCGTCTACATCCCGGGCCACACAGCATGCACACATACACATACTACACGTATGTAGTACGTGTACCTGTACGTGTGCGTTCTTCTCTACTGTTTAAAAAGAGGGAAATGGCATGTGTAAGTCTGGAGATGTGAGTAGTAAGTACTTCTCCATATACGCATGCACATGCATATGTAAATTCGTGTAATTTTGATGATCCCATATACCTACGTGTGCACATGTGTAGACCATACATATGTATATATATGTATGCACACATACACTTACACATATATATGTCTTTTGTATGCAGATATGAACGTTCACACGTGTACACACATGTGTATATATATACACGTATATACGCTTACGTTGTATTTTACACAACAGAGAGATGAAGCGAATACGCGAAATCTTTCTTTCTTTGTGTGGGGGGGGGGGGGGGGGGGAGACGAAACACGTGCCGGCGCACATCAAGAGAAATGTACGCGCACGTATGCGTATATATACACAGGTATGTGCCTATAGAGCTTTGTCCACGCGTGTATGTGCGTATCTGTTCTGTATACATAGAGAAGAAGCCGGCGGCGACGTATAGCTGTCGAAATGCAGACATGTACACGCGTAAATATACAGCTCCTGGTAGACGTATGCGTATGTACACATGCATATATGTGTATATAGGTACTGGATTACATCTAGGTATATCTGTGCGAGAGGCGGCGAGAGACAGCACGCAAGAGCAAAGGACGCAAGAACAAATAGAGACGCAGCTTCAAGCGCTCGCAGGAGAAGACTGCACGGAAATATATACCTGCTCCTGTTGCAGGTGAACAAGTTGATCTATCATCACTCGTCGCCCAATTCGAAAGTAAAAAAAGCGTTCGAGGAAGGCGTTTAAATCCACGTCCCTGCAGACTCGTCGAAGCTGCCGGACGCCTTGTCCCATGAAGTCCACAGTGCGGTCGTGGGTGCTTCTCTCTTTTTCAACAATTCTGCAGAAAACATCACCACCCCAGCAACGCGAAGACGCCAGCAACAAGAAGCGAAAAAAAGAGATGGACGCAGGGAGAAAGAGAGGCAAGCGAGAAGGACGAGGAAGAAGAAGAAGAGCCTGCGGAAAGCGAGAGGCGTTTCTTCGGCGAGAGCAGGGGGGGCTCCCGCGGGACCCGCCGTGCGTCCGAACGAGCGGGCGGTCGTCCTCGAAGAGAAAACGGAGACGAAACACCGGCACACACGCAACTCGCCGAATTGTCCCTGTCTATCCCGCTAAACCGAAAGGAAGAGGAAAAAATGTATACACACAGACATGTATACATGCATGTGGATAATAGCAGCACACACGTCTACACCTATTTACTTGCATGAAGGAACAGTCGAAGTCCCCACCTACCAGGAAGCCTGCTGGTCTCTCTACCGCTCGGTCTCTGTCCACGTAAACCATGCAAGGAACTTTTTATGTACATATAATCATACGCACAGATAGCCAGTCCACCGAATAGACATACACAGATAGGAGATAAGCCAATTTCATCTCTCGAAAATTATGGTAATCTCTTCATTATCTTAAAACAGTATACTCACGAAGATTTGGAAATATACACACATACACATATAAATAGTCGCTAGAGACCCACGCACATGTACATATATGTATCCACACAGCCACACACACACACACAAAGGTATACACACACATATATATATTTATATGTGAACGTGCATGCATATGTATGTATATATGTATGTGTGCGTTTGTGCAGATGTATATGGGTAGTGAACGAGAATGGCAGTCCTCTCCGCTGCGGCGTGCATAAATACACATAAATGTCGAAGTCCTCTTGTCCTTCTCTCTTCCTCTGTGTCCACGTCCTTGTGGAGAAATGACGTTAGAAAGGACCAGCAGGGAAAAGAAAGTTTTGCTGACGTTGTCGAAGGGTCTGGCTAAGAAATTCTGAAAAAAAGACAGTCTGGGAGGTGTCTACGTGCGGTGTACGTACACTCTCTCTCTCACACGCACACGGATATTTACCGGCCTATCGTCACGCGGGAACAACAACATATACATACACCTATCTCCCCTTCTTCACCGACCGGGTCACAAACATATATATATATATACAGATATACATACTAATAGACAAGTCCATATATGTATATGTATGTATTCATACACAGAATCACACATATACATACATATATATATATATATATATATTTGTATGTATCGCTACATAGGACCACGCAGCGCATATATATATATATGTATATATAGTAATCATCATCATCACCTCCTTCACGAATACATATATACATATGTATGAAGGTAATATTACACAGGACGACGCATTTATATATATCTGTATATACATCGGACTCCACAGAATCACATGCATTCTGGGGAGGCGTCTATTGCTAATAGTTGTATAGAAATGTAGACCGCTAGGTACAGGTGTTAGGCTCGTTCTGAAGATTACTTTCCGCTGGTTTTTTCTCTTCTTTACTTGATGAATGCTTTAAGGTCTGCAGTAGACGTGATGGGGGGAAGTTTCCGCGTTCGATCAAAAGTTGTTAGGTAGGACTCGTAGACGGAGAAAATGAGAGGATGGGCAACAGCTACGAGAGGAAGGCGGTGAAAATCGTAGAGGCGGTGGGACAGTCTGACAGGAAGCTCTTCACGAATCCACTCTGCCCTGCACCGCAAAAAAAGAAAAAGGAAAAGAACGAAATTCCTTACTCACACACGGACACATATATATATATATATATATGCATGTATATGTCGGTGGGGAGACAGGAGAAAAAGACAGAGACAGAGAGCGCTCAGCACCAGCAGCAGACCCACTGTGTGGAAGTACGCTTTTCTGTGTGGGCATGTGTCAGGGGATCCCTGTACACAGGCCTCTCTTCGTCTGTAGAGAGGAGAGATGCATGCACGTGGAGAAAAACGTGGCAGTGAAGCGAGAGTAATAAAAAGGAAGTTGCGGTTACATATACAGACCTGCAGTCTGCAGGTCTGTAGACGACGTTTTCGTTTGCGAAAACGCAAAGGACCACGACAGATATATAACACGCCACACGTGAAGAATGAAGGGACAGAGATAGAGAGACGTATGTGCAGCTGCAGCAGCATATTCGTGGGGACGTACGACGTGAGCCAGAGAGTCGCATCCTACGAGACAGAGAGAAAAAGAGGGCGAGGTAATACACACACATACACAGAAAGAGACGTCGATAAATATAGAGAGAGAGAGCAGCGGTGCCCGCTCGTTTAAAAAAGAGAAGCTTCCTGGGCAGGCTGCAGCTCACCCCCACACACATAGAGAGAGAGAGACGCCGATAAATATATACGCGAACAGCAGCGGCACCTACTCTTTTAGAAGCGGAGCTTCGTTGGGAGATTCGAGCACACACACACACCCGCACACACGCCAGTGGATATATAGGGGAACGGCAGCCGTGCGTGCGTACCCTTTGAGAAGAGAAGCTTCGTTGGCAGGCTCAAGCAGCAGCAGCCGTTTGATGGTCATGGGACGAATGGGCGTTGCGCTAACTTTCTCAACTGTCGCAATCGTATGCCAAGAATTTAATAGACCTCTGTGCGGCAGTCCCAGCCAGCTCGCTCCTCCTAACTCTCCTCCTCCTCCTGCCGTTGCTGCTCCTGTTGCTGTTGCGATGCCTCGCCGCAGCTGTTGTGGCTGTGTTAGAGCGCGCCCCCCATCTTCTCTTCGTACGCCTCTTCCTCTTGCTGCTGCTGGTGCTGGTGTTGCTGCCGTTGCTCCTTCTGTCGTACCTTCTGTTGACGTGGCTGCAGCTGATGTTGATGCGGTAGATAAAGAGCGCGGCTGCAGCTGCTGCTGAGATCCAGTTGTTGGTCCTGCGGGAACTCCGCTCTGCCTGCGGTGCTGCTGCAGTGCTGCTGCCGTCGGTCGTTGAAAAGAAAAGTTTGCTGCTGCTGCTGCTATTGCTGCGTTGTTAGACAGCGAGGCTCCACACGAAGCGGATAGTGAAGAAACCCGTGGAAAGTGGACGCATGAAGGGGAAGAGAGAAAGGAGAGGTCGGACGAAGAAGGAAACGTGAAGTCAGAAGAAGGAAAACATGACGAAGGAAAGGGGGTACAGGAAGCACGGGGACCTGCCGGAGCGGAAGAAGAAGGGGAAGAGGGAGAACGAAGCAAGGAAAAGGCACGACGGGGAAAAGACGACGCGCACGGTGGACACGTGGAGAGAAGACGAGCGGACAACAAGTTCTTTGCGCGAGCAGACCAAGAGTCAAAAGGGAATGGCAATAAAGGAGAACGTGGAGAAGAAGGGTGACCTGAGGTTTGTAGGCAAACAAAGGAGTGCGAGTCGCACTGCAGGAAAGACGGATGGGGCAGCCCATCACGCAGCCGTTGGGCACGGGGAATTGTCCTGTGCACTAGTGCAAAAGAATGCGAAGAATTCAGTGGGGACGGCTTTTGCGAGGACCCTGGAGTGATTGAAACAGAAAAATCAGGTGCATTTTCAAGTAACGACGCTGACGGTAAGCGGTCCTTCCGACGTGATACGTCAGCTGAGAGGACGCGGCGTGAGCGGGCCAGGGACGGCGTAGAGCAGAACGCATGAGAGGCGAATGGGGAAGAAAAAATAAAGCGGGTTCGCTCTAGGGGCCACATTTTCCTTTGGAGTGTAGTAAATACTGAAAGGACACTACGAAGCCACACAAGAATCTCCCATTTAGGCAGTTGGCAATGAAGGTGCAAAAGGTCGATGTAGAAGGCTGTAGGGGATCCGACACTTCGAGAAGAAGAGAGCATGTGCGCAAGGAAAACAAAGGAAGAGCTCTTAGCGCGAAGATGTCACAGTGAAGGCTTTTTCCACAAGAAGAAGGCGAGAACAACGTAGAACACAACGGCTGGTCGCAAGCAGAGTTTGCATATGCGTATGAAGTGGGATTATTACCGGGGGCACCGTCAGGACGGTAACTAACCTAGACGCATAATAGAACACTGCAGAAAAGCACCCTATACACGGGGCACCGTTTTTGCATCCTGCAGTCTTGTTCACGCAGAAAACACACAACTTTCCACGAGGTCATCCTTCTATACATGGACAGGAAAGTTGGCAGTAGGGCACGACTACGACACGTGACACCAAAAATCACATCAGTGTGGGGAAAAAACAAAAAACCAACTAACTTGCGCCAATTTTTGCCCTCCGTATGACGATATGTACATACGTACACAACAGGCCTGCTAGCCACCGGTTGCCTTCATTCAGTTCGCAGTGGCGGGATCGGCCTCCTGCTGTGCACATCAAGAGAGCTACGAAATTCTTTTCAGTAATGAAGGCGTATGACTGCGTGTCTGCATAGGACAGTAATATGAACAAGAAAGAATGGGCGGACGGTGTCAAAAAAGTTTGCTGCGCACCCATTCCGCATTCTGAGTCGGGGAACAGCCGTACACGCCAGTGAGAGAGACGTGTATAATTCATTAAGGAAGCATGCGTACATGTCAAAAAACGTGTGTCTACCCGGCAATTCGAGTACATGTGATTCGTCAAAATCTGAACATGTATGTATCAATTTGTCTGTATATTAGGGAGCAAAGGCTGGACATGAGAAAGAAGGAAGCAACAGCAAATGAGAGCGGCGGACCTTATAGACCACGCGCAAGACGATCTCGAGCGCAGCAGCCCCGGTAGTCACAGTCGTCCTTCTCTTCAAGACAGTTACTTGCGTAAAGGAAGTAGTGATTGTTGAAAACAAAATCAAGCAGGATGCAGCGCAGAAGAGGCGTGCGCAGAAAATCAGCACTTTTCCAGACTTCTACCCGCTTAAGGGAAGTCGTCATTGTTCGAAAAACAGGATATAGCAGAACGCAACACACGAGAGGCATGCGCGTAAAATCGACCTTTCTGCGTCGAAATTGCGTCTCTGTGTAACTGTCGATGCCGAGGCAGTGTGACTCACCGCAGTCGCGGCACAAGCAGGTGCAGCAGCAATTCTTTCAAGTAAGGACACTGAAGCAGAAAAAACCCGCCGCTCAATGATCTATCTATGACACCGGCAGTAGCAATATGATAGCGTATGCACCTTTGTAGTTCCAAGACCGTATACCCGAGACAGAGAGAAGGAGAGAGAGACGAAGACAGAGACAAAATGTAGGAAAATGGTAAGGTCAAATGGCAGGAAATCACGACTGTTACGTAAGACGGCGCGTCTACAAATTTGTGTCCAGACAGTATCTCACTGTAGGAAAATGGTGAGGTCAAGTGGCAGGAGATCAGGACTACCACACAAGACGGCACGTCCACGGATTCGTGTTCAGGTAGTGGCAAAACCAGGATCCCAGTAATCGTCGTTTCAAGCGGGACACGTAGTAACACACACTGCAGGTCTCAACGCAGGCGGCAAGGTGACGTAATTCCTATCTCGTAGACCACTTACCCACGTCTGCCTTGTTCAGCGGTGCCAGCACACCACACAACTGGAGTCTTTGAACAATTAAACTGGCGCTTTTTTCTGTTATAACGAAGGTATGAAGAGGAAGAACAATAAGAAGCAGGAATAATCGAAGACGCCACAGCGGAGAGGGTGCTTTTCTCTCATCCAGAGAAACGTAAGCACCACCCGCACACGTACACATATTTATGTGTATGTAGGTATATATCTGCGTGGTCAAGCTTGTAATAGGGGAGAACAGAAGGCGACAAAACCATTGAAGAAGCAAGAGTTAATCGTTATTTCCTTGAGTTGTATGCACTGAATTGTCAACTATTTGCCACTTACGTCCCCTGATACACATATGTATGTACCTATGAGTGTACATGTGTGCACGAAAGAATGTGTGGAAAGCAGCGCAGATTGAAGAGAGTATCGGTGAAGGATCAACAGTAACGGCGAATCTCTTGCCGTTAGTGCCTATATGCTGGATACTCGACTCAGCCTCCACGTCTATCATGCGCAAGGGTGTACCACGAGTGTGTATATGTGACTTGCGCGCAAATGCGCACTACACCACATCTGCACCCATGTGCTAAGGTAAAGATAATGAATAATGAAGAGGGCAGTCGATCTGCACATATGTGTATGTGAGTGTGTGCGTCTACGTCTATGCTTACATAATATATCCAGATGCAACCCTGGGGTGTATTTCTGCGTCTAAGCAGAGAGAGCAGAGAAATTAGTACTTGAACGAGGTGGAACAGGAGAAGACGCAACAACAGGACTGTCAATCTTCTTTCGCTAGATACAGGAGCTTCAGTACTTCACAGTGACCAGGAATATGGAGAACGGTGATCAACGGGTTGCAGTTGTATCTGTTTCTGGAGTCAGGCAGCCATGGAAATCTTTGGAACGGACATCCTGCAGAAATTCGGGAATTGTCCCTGTAGAGATTTGTAGCGACAGCGGGGCGTTCCCGTGCTGGTGATGCCCCTTACGTACAAATAATACTTTAGGTCGCCCACTCTCCATCATCTCTCCTGCTGACTTACTTGGTCAGACCAGCAGGTTCTGCGGAGAATTTGTAAGATGCCAAGACAAGCCCACACGTGTAGGTTTATCTAAGCAGTGATAGACGTGTACACAGGCGGACGCACACGCGTCTAGCGAAACAAGTGATCGGGGTTCTTACGTGCAAGCTACATGTGTGTGTTACGCAGCAAAGCAACTAGCTGCGTACGGCTTTGCATTACCATACACATAGGTAGCATATATATATATATATACATATATATATATATATGTATATATATATATACATATATATATACATATATATATAAATAGATATATGAATATATATACGTAATTCCACGCTACAGATATGTGCAAAGGTGCTCTGCAGGATATGCACACTGTGTCCCTGGTGTACACATCGGCCCTGCTTGAGGCGTGACACCTCCCTGTTATTCGAACGCATTCACGCGTGTGTCTGTGTGTGTGTACGAGCTCTGCAGTAGACAGCCGGCAGCTACGCGCTCATGCGGGCTACACACGCATAGATGGTATGGACACGGGCGTGTATGGACGTGTAGACGCATATCTCTTCATGTACGTTCTCAATTGTGTACGTGCATAGAGAAGGAGGGAGTGAGACAGCTGTCCTGTGCCAGAGTAGTCTAGTCTCCCTTTGTCTACACAAACGGACATTCACTATATCAACAGGAAGGCGACGGTGTAGTTCCCTTTGGGACACTCATTGTGCACCATCACGTCGCCGCTTTCCTTTCTAAAAAGAATACACAATTTCTTGCTGAAACTACGTAAGCACCAACAAGCGGAAGGGCCACGGGTCCTCTTTCGTTGTAAAAAAGAAGTGAAATTTCACCGTCTTCCCAACGTATGCCTGCTGGCTGGTTAGGGGGTACAGCCTCCATATCTTTATTGAACTGTATACGTCCTTTGTTTACATATATATCATCCAAGTGTATAAGCTCTGTATCTACCGTGTATATGCTGTCTACGCGTACGAGCTCCGCATCTACCTTTTCTCTCTTATTCTCTAAATGCATAATTGTGTGTCTGCGTAGATGCAGTACCGACGCCTGCGTATACACGGAGTTGCTGTGCACGCAGGCTAACTCGATTTACAGTGCGAACTCACGATGTACACGGCCGTCGTGTGCGCGTGCGTACTCGAGCTACATGAATTCTACGTCTGTATACTCGGGATGCGTAGTATTACGAGCGTGTACCCATACGCCTTTTTTGTGGGTACTAAATAAACATACGTGTCCATATATGTGGAAACTGAATACATGTATGTGTATCTGAATACGTATACATAAAATTATGGATGTCCATGCTCAATACGTCAGAGTAGACTGGGACTGTTTTCACTACCGAAATCAAAGTGCACAACATTCCGTCTAGCGTTCTGAGAGTCGTAGGCATCTCTCTTATCCCTTGCAACACTGCATCTCTACCACAGGAGTGTTTAGGTGTTTATAGCATGCCGCGCTGCTAGCAGCGTTGCGCTGTAAAAAAAAGCGTCAGTAATTATTGCTGTTACGTGGTGTACAGCACTTAAGTGATAGAACGGTTACACAAAATCCAGAGGGATTCTGCACACTAAGACACCACACATATGTGGAATTATTGTACATATTCGTACAACTTTCTCCTCGTCCAAAGCAGACATCATGGCTGTACTTACGTGTACACGAATTATCGTCACTGTTGTCTTCATCTAGTATATCTAGGATACAATATAAGGACACGTGGGCTTGTGTACGTTTTCACCGGTCTACTTCATCGTTGTACTACCAGCCCGCAGAAGCAGACCCATGTACATATCTAGTGTTGAATACGTCTCTACATAGTCACTTTTTCTTCGTACATGCAGGGCACAGGGAAGAACTGTATGCTTGCGTACCAACGCACCCGGTTCTGTATACCTCTTTCGTATATCATGTATATTGTCCTATATATATATATATGTAGGTATCCAGTTACCTAAAAAAAGACGTACGTACGTGGATTCACTTTAACAATAGACCATGCCCTGGCCTATAAGCTTACAGGTCTATCTGTACTCTCAATGTATTAAACTGAACGTACGTGTAATGCGTCTATGCACCTCGAATATCCCACTGACAGATTTTAATTTGTGTCTTCGTCCGTTGACATATTGCGGAGGACGTCGTAAAGTTTCATTGTGGTTCTTGCTTCCAGTGCAAAAACCAGCAATCTTCCATACGCAGATGGATTTACCTTTGCGATCCATTAGACGGGATTCGACAAAACTAAACACAACTTACATCTCAAGTATACGGACACACAAACAGACACATATAGGTATATGTATACATGCGTATATGCCTACAAGTTGAGACCTCTTCTTACGAACACACGTGTGGAACAATGTACAAAATGGAAGCCGTGTTCTTACCAGATCGTGTAGAACATGTACAAAGTAGCAGTCACGCTCTTACCAACGCCGTTGCATGAAGAAAATCGGCGATTACTGTAGCGGCGCCTACACGTCAAACACACTTTTGCCTCCCCACAGTGAATACTCACAAATCTACTCCAGACGGGCCATTAAGACACGCCGTGGAGCCTTCACAAGCACGGCACTACATACATCAGGTACTTCGTAGTTGTAAGGGAATCTGATACTACGAGTACTATGCGCGCTGCAGTTGACGCTAGAAAGTCGGAACAAACACTAAGCATGTACGGTAACGATTGTCTTTCCGCCCTCACCGCCACAGACTAAAAGATTTTCTAGCTTGATCTTTCCGTACACCTGTGTGTGGACATATGTGCCGAAAGCTCGCTGTCAGGTCTTTGACGAATGTGCCGATAACTAGCAACTCTGAACTCTTTTAAACATCTGTCGGACTGTGTCAAGGTGTATTAAGAAGACGTGCACTGTGTGAACGATTAAAAACAGCCACATCACACGACAACTCACAGACGCACCTAGAATGGTCTTGCACACCTTTGTTGTCAAATTCGCACACAAATATTCGCCTAGTTTTGCGTAGCTTACACCGCGGTGCCCGGTTTCCTATCAGTGTGTAGTTTTCTCCTTTCCACACTAGTAGTTGTACTTTCTCTGTGCATCCGCGAAGGAAGGTCTCTTTGCAAGCATTTTGACTAGTGGGTATATCTCTGCGTAGATAGTTCGCACATGTATGCACATGTGTGAGTCCCGGCGTCGAAGTTCCTGCGTGAGTGTTTGTTCGTTCGCCCACTGTAATGGGTGCATGTGTGTCTGTATGTGTGTTTTGCATTTGTGTACACCTCACTCCCTATTAAAAAATTTGTATCTCTTTACAAGTATGATGGACACTTTTATACATGCGTCTTTGCATCGGCAGTCTCCTAAATGTGTTTGATTATGTACTCAGCTTCAGGTATGTACGCAACTGTATGAAGACCGTTTCTGCGCAACAGCCTCTACAATTGAACTTCTGCACTCCGTAACTCTTAATATGCTAGGGAACGAGCACTCGACTCCACCACCATAGATTACACAACACCAGTGTTTTGAGTGTACGGAGAAAACGGGGCTTCTTGTGTCCTTCTCCGGAGCTTTCCCTATACGTGTGTGGGTCCACACGTATGGGCGCGGGTCTCGTTTGCCAGCGCGGCAGGGACGCTCTCTGAAAAAGGAAGGCGTAAGCAGTAACGAGCAGCAGTTACTGAGGAACGCGGCACTAGAGCACCTGAGGACCGTACTGGATTTCTTCTGTATGGATGTGTGCATCTGTACGAGTGCATGTGTAGAGTTCCGGGGACATTTATCAGTGTGTGCAGTACGCTGTACACATGCATCGCTTTGTGCATTTTTCCCTACAAAGACGACCAGGTATGACTTCTTCTACATACGTCTACCCATTTGTGTTGTATTGTGCCTATTTCCTGTTTAGTTCTTGCGCCCTGTACTTGCAGGGCTCTACCTTCATCTTTCGGACGTTGTCCACTTGCGCGGATACCTTTGTGTAGATTGTAGGAATGTATCACGAGCCCGACATACGTACAGAGATAGACTACACCCAGCGGTCCGCTCGACTCGCTGCGCACAAACACGCCGGTGCATGTGCAAAGCTCTATCTAAAAGACGCTGACGGAGGCAAGTGAAGCAACAGACGGGTCTACGGATGCATGTGTACGCGAGAGGAATAGCGACGCACATATACATGGAGAGGAAAGAAATGTCACCCTAGATATATTGATGAACGACTGCTTTCGTGGCACTGGCGTTAGATTTTTCTGGAAGCGACACACGGAGAGACTGCTACACTAAGACCTGATACCGTGCACCCCAATGACAAATGAGGATACACTTACTCGCTCTACACCAACACCGGGAAAATCATACATATGTGTATGTTCGCATTTATGTCTTCGTGTATGTATTCATTTGAAATGACAGTTCCCTGCTCAACTCCGTGATGCCGGCTCACTCTGCAGTAAAGGCCGTAGAAAATAGGGATACATGTGCAAATATGCATGTATACCTACATCTGCACAACTGTATAACCGGACATGCCTGGTGATATTGGCTGGTAGGGTTGCTCGTGGACACACGAGTATTTCTGTTTTCTCTGCAGAATATTTTGTACTGCTTTCCTAAACAAAACATCTGTGACCACCTATCTATATGCGACTCCATACTTGCAGAGATATGTAAAAATATGTCTTGAGCATGCAAATAGAGAGTTGTGCAGCTAATTGTAGAGGTTTTCAGATCCTGTATACACATCTCTCATGAGACCTTCAGGAACTATATATATATATATATGTATGTGGGATACGCGTGGGTGATATTCGCATTGCAGTCCCGCCTTCGTGCTACTGAACATTTCCTCAACAAAAGTCGTGAGTTCAAGCATAGAATGAGACCCACAGAGATAAACACGTACACATCTCCTTACAAACTTCAAAAATCGTACTGTCAGCAACTGCATGGCAGCGTTCTTGCTCCCATGGAGGCTCCTGCAGGTGATACTGCGCTCGACATATATATATGCGTACACGTATATATATATATATATATATGTATAGGTGTCGTACGAGGGACACACAATACAGACACACATATGTGTGTGTGGTTCCAAGGTGCTCTATGGCACGATGATTCCTGCTTCCCCGAAGTGTCGCGGCAACAAGGTCTCGTCTTGTCTGTGAATTAGCATCCTGTTTCGTGTAGGCTCGAACGGCGGCAATCAGGGAAGGAATCGGCGCATATGGATGACTGCGTCTGCAGGTGCTAAACAATGTAGTATATGTATGTACATAACCCTGTATGATTCCCGCTGTCCTTCGAAGAGAAAAGCTACGTATACCGCTGCGTCTGCAGCGGAGAAGCAGTGGAGCTGCAGACCTGCCACACCTGTGCGTCTTCGTCCAACATGATATCAGCAAGAGGAAAACAAAACCGAGGCGACAACAGATTTTCGTGGACTTGCTGCAGCAGGAATCCCCGACACTGTCTGTCTGTGACCGACGAAACTGGAAGCAGCCGAGTTACACCTCTGCACCTCGGAAGGTCCGCTTCGCTTGTGAGACATGTGCATTTATCATACCAACATGTATACCTTCGCATGACAACGCAGGACGCGCCCTACACAGGAGCTTACAGCCCTTACGTATTTGTAGCGGCAGCGTGGACGACGTCTATGTTCAAATCCGTACTGGTCGCAAACATTTACAAAAAAAATATCAGCTGTGCGTTTGTGGTACGAAGATCCCCTCTGGGGGAGTAGAATATACACATGCACTTACCTAAAGCAGAGGTGCTTTACATTGTTCACTGGTAACTTAAGTATTTTGATGAAGAGCTTGTTGGAAGTCAGACGTGATGCACTAGCGTGCTGGTGGAAAGTTTTTTTTTGTCATCCTTCGCGAATATATATACGCACAAAAATGTCTGTATATATTGCTCAGCTACAAACACTGAACACGCAAACACTCTCTAGTAAACAACAACTCCTTACCTTTACGCGTTGAGCAGCTGCTGCAGGGCAGCTTGTCTGCCTACGTCCATGGCCGCTGAGGTGCCGATGTGGAGAGCAGGAGCTATAGCAGATGGAAGTTTAACAAACTCGTTGTACCACTTTGTTGCCTCCTCAGACACCAAATGTGCGTTGCTAAGGACGCCGGCAGTTACTTCCTGAGGCGATACAATTCGCCTGCTGCCATCGGGATTCGTTTGCACGTTGCTCGTGATAAGGTATTCGAAAGTGTTCTTCATCTTGGTACGCACTTTCTCTCGGTACAAATCTCCGCCTAGTCGGAAACCCGCGGGACAAGTAGCTCCTCGACCCAAGCGAATGCCACCTATGGGGCCTAGTTGACTTCCTGTGCGAAGGAGAAGCCAAGCGTATACGTATCCACATTTATTTGTGCGGATGTGTTGTGGCCACGCGCTTCCTCTGCGCACACATATCCATATACGCACGCTGGGATGGTATTTCATTGTGCATATCAGCCTACATGTACACAGGTGTATGTCCGTACACATTAGGGTGAAAGCGGAGACGTCAACTCCGACAAAGCCTACAAATCTAGAGGGAGAAACACGCGAATATATGTTTGGCTATGTGATACCTTATTAACACTAATAGCAGGGGGGAAACCACTACTGGAGTCTCGTCGGTATGAACAAGCGTGCAACAATATGGAGCACTTTAGCAGAGAGGCGCGGTGATCCGTCCTTAATCGTGTCATACGTGGATCTTTGCAGAGACACGTACGTGAAAGTCTTTGCATGCGCATATTTTAAACTAGGCAATCAAAAGGTTGCGTTTCAACAGTCGATTAGACCAAGTGACCTGATAGCATAACAGAAGAACGACATGCGTGAGCACCAACAAGTAACAACCTAAGTGCGAGAAACGGGAGGCGAAAGAAAGCATTTGTGCGCGCATGTTTATTTTCGAAGTCGCGGGTGTCGGCGTGTGTACACAGGTTTACGTGTAAGTGCTTGCGTTGAGATTGAGACGTTTAATAAATGCTTAAGAGGTGAACTCAGTATGCCCGTATATGTACAAAGTGATGTGCATGGACGAACCGGTAGATGTATGCCTTTCTATACAAAAGCTAGCGCAAGCCCTTCACTGTGAGATTCCACCTAAATACCGCATTCTGTCCAGTGTTTTTACATAAGGAAGGAAGCAGTCACGTACACAGAAGCAACCATTAACAAATAATATAATCAAGAGCTCTACACGTGCAACTGTATGCGAAACTGCTGACCATCTCATGATCTTATATTCAAGATGGCCTCCTCCTGGACAGGAGTGAGGCCACCTCCGTATGTGGTGAGTAACCTAGTGTGTCTGGATAGATCACACGCAGTCAGGAGCTACGGAACGGGCAAGGGCAAACCCACCGCGGACATTTCTGTAACTGAGGGCAATCTCAAAACAACGTTTCTGCCGGATCTTCTTGCGTCAAAACGTAAATATCCGCACCATCTTCCACCACGTGTTGGGGCGCGGATGTGTCTCCTAATCACTGAAATATGTGTCTATACGCTTGGACGAAATTGTATACACATGTATATATCTGTATCTCCACTTTAACACAATGGAATTAGAAAAACAACACATACACTCGCCCATACATGCTTATCTACTCGAGTGCACACACACATACTCAATTGCTACCATGAAATTATTTGCACATGTCGCTTAACGTACTCGCCCTCCCAATGCGCATATCACACGATGGTGGAAGACAGAGCGGACGTGAACCAGTTGAAGGAGAAGATTCTGGTAAAACTTTCATCAGCCTGAGGATGTTTGTCTCTGTTTTTCGTTTGTGCTCGTGACCAACTGTCGGGACAGGTATGGAAGACTTCATATAGCTGCGAATTAATTGTCTACAATGCTTGTGTAAAGAGAAAATTTGCTTGGCCCTATTTGTCACAGACACGTACGCACGTAAGTACACACGCCCACACCAGCGCTTACGCGTATCTGCATCTGTGGATAAGGTCATCATTTGAAGAGCGATGCAGAAATATAGTTGCAGACAGCTACGCACACGTACACAGACGTAAGCTCCCACACGTCAATTCGTCCACAAGTACGTTCGTGCTTGCGAGTGCGGGGTGCACTCATCCTTGCGTACGTCATGAATAAATGCATGATACAAAATACATACGTACCCGTACTGACACAACCTACACTGTCGTGTAAGCGCACGGGTCTGTGTCGGTGTCGCATCTACTCTAGAATGAGCTGGAAGTGGAACACATGCGTATAACGCCGCACGCTGCAATGGTCTTGAATAGTCTCCCCTACAGAAGCGCCAAGATGACTTCTCAACCTGGAAGACAAAATTTTCTCCTCCCCGAGCAGCCACCCCAATGACCCGATCTGTACTGGTGCAGCACATATCTGGTTGGTGTGCATATCCGTGAATGCAACTGCGGTCGCCTTTTTCAGACCATGCTAGGATTGCAGACCAAAGGGAAACAAAAACATCTTGGGGTGCAGTTACCTGCATGGCAGTACGTGTGTATCTTTACACATGCATAAAAGGAGAGCAAGGAGCAGAACGCCTGACCTGTACGTGGAGCTTGGCTGTTTCTTATTCGTTACCTACACAAGGCGGCTCAACTTTCTTCTTAAACAAATACGGGATTCCAGATAATATCCATCGCCTACCGGGAAGATACGGGGACCCTGGTTTGAGTGCTGTCAGCAGTTGAAGACGGCGGCGGCTCAGAGCACCTTCGTCTTCCATACCAAGAAAGACACCTGAAGGCCTCGCTATCCTTCTCAGCCTCTCACGAATTTCTTCTGGGGAAGCGTTTCCCGCAATAACAAGCATCTCATCCGTGTATGGGGGGACTGCGGTCACCGTCTCGGCTTCACCGTAGCCTGACTGCTCTTTGGAGGGCTTCCTTCCTAATGACACTTTTTTTTTTTGCATGCCGGCCCCAACCGCGTGTAATTTACCTTTCTCCTTTTCAAGTAATGCAGACAAGTCGAGTTGATCCCTTCCTTGCTTCCTCTCTGAGCCCGCAGTCCCGCTTTTCCGTTCACTTGCTTCGTCGTCGCTTTCTTCTTCTCTGCTGTAAAACACTTCTCCTTGTTCGGGTCCGCTCAAGGTCGCGTAAGTGGAAGATGTGTTCTGCTGCTCCGAAGTGCCTCCTCCCTTTTCCTCCTTCCTTAATACTAGTTCGCTTAGACGTCGCCCTTCCCTTTTTCTTTTGTCTATGTCTACCGTTTCTCTCTCTCCTTCTTCTACATCTTCATCGTTTGCGGCTTGCCTCCTCAGTTCTATTCCTCTTATCAATTCTGCATCCATGTTCCGGTCGCCCTCCTTGGTGTGCTTCATAATTTGACCTGCTTCTCTGCTCATCATTTCCTCGCTCTTCTTTGTGATGTTAGTGTCTATTCTCCTCCCCTTGCCCCCCTCTGTTTGGACCACTTCCACCCTCTGTCTATTTGCTTCCAGATTTTCACTTGCTAGTTGTGCCCCTCCTCTTCTCTTTTCATCTTCTTTACCAGTAGGAACAAGCTTTCTCCATTTCTTCTCTTCTTCCTCTCCCCCCAATCCTTCAAGGCCTTTCTGCTGCGTTTCTCCTTCTGGTGCTAAATTATTCCCTACTAGTGGCAGAAGAAAATTTTTGTCCCAGAGTCCCTTAGGAAAAGCTAACGTGCCACCGGAATCAAGACCTAGTAAACCGGGAATCCAGTTGGTCAAAGAAGATCCTCCCAATGCTGCGTTAATTCCATACGCAGTGATACCTCCTAAGGGTGGGGTGTGACCCAACTTATCATCAACTGGCACAGTACATGCGAACCTTTGTGGTGGGAATAAGTCTTTGCAGCAGGAAAGGGCTCCACCACAGATGTACGGGTCTCTTATGCATTCGTCCAGGTTCACACAGGCGACTCCATCGGGTCCATTTTCGAAACCTAACGCCTCATTGCAGATGCACCTGTAGCCACCCACCACATTTTCACATCTGGATATGACCCCCGCAGGATCGCAAGCATTCAAGACAGGATCCGCGCATTCATCAATATCCAAGCACGAAACTCCGTTAGGCGCGAGACGATATCCTTCCCGGCAGGAACACCGGAAACCCCCTATTCGATCTTCGCAGAGTTGTTCACACGGGTTCATGATTCCTCCTAAATCTTCACACTCATTCAAATCCCGACACCTTCTTGTGAGTTCGTCCGTGGTTTGTTGTGGATTGTTGCAGACACACTTATAAGTTCCCTCTAGGTTGTGGCATGTCATCGTTAGCGGATCGCAGTCGTTGAGAGCAGGATTTTGGCATTCATCGATGTCTAAACACGTTCTGCCGTTTGGTGCCATCGAGAAGCCAGAGAGACACTCGCACCGAAAAGAGCCTGGGACATCGATGCAAACCATTGTGCGCGGATCACAGTCATTTTGACCTGTTGCACATTCGTTTATATCGGTGCAGCCCTGGCCAGACACAAAGCCGTCCCCTACGTATCCCGGAGGACAAATACAGGTGGCCTCGCCTATCACTGGAACGCTCGGAACGCATTCGGCAATTGGGACACAAGGGTTGAAAGACGGAATATTACACACTCCGCGCAGGATGGGCGCAAGCTGCTCTGCAGACCGAGGCAGGGGTAACGCAGCAGTACTAACGCGAACTGGGGCAACACTAGTTGCGTACGACGGTGGAGAAGACGGTGAAGTCGGGTTTGAAGGGAGGGATGCAGGAGGCGGAGAAGGGGCCGTAGGAGGCAAAGGAGCTTCACCAGCTTCGGAAGGCAAGGAAGAGGACAGTGCAGATGAAGTCAAAAGGGGGACAGGTACAAATGGAGAAATATTTAACATGTGTGCCCCAGCATCCGCGGAGGCTGTGGCCGAGGAGACCGCAGAAGACGGAGGAGCCGACCGCGAGGAAGACGCGTGTTTCATCCTGTGGTGGGGACCCGGCGGTCTTCGGGAACCGGTGAGGACTGTCGGATCGAACAACGGTCGCCGGATTTTCGTCAGATCAGGCTGACTACGCACCGCCAGAAATACAGTGCGAGTAAAAGGAAGCAAGAGCACGGGTATAAGAAGAATCAGCGAGACAAAGGATCTCCGTAGAACTGGTCGAGGACTTCTCATCTTTTTCACCCTTGTTCTTAAAGCAAAACAGGCACCCGAGTTTAAAGTGGTCCGGGTGAAAAAGCTCTGCGAGGAAATTTGCCGCGGCTCACGTAACTTCGCGAACGCATTTCATGGATTGCGTCAACTTTTCTTCCAACAGTGCAGCACAAAAACTGTCTCACCATTTTCGACTCCTCTCTACCTGAATTCCTGGAAGTTTATGGTTTCAACAGACACCGACTGCCGCAACGACCACGCAGGGACATCTGCAACCTGTACAAAGGTATTCATACGATCTATTTACGTGTATCTCTACATGCGCGCCGGAATGTATGACCGCCGATCAACCGTAATTCACATGTCGCACACGTGTAGAATCCTAAATTGTACCTCTGTGAAAGTACAGATATTTACGTCTATGCATTCGTGCGTGCAAGGAGCGCCCTCCACGCAGTCCTGCGCTTGCTGAGAACTGCGGTCGCACGATCCCAGAAACGGCAAAAACGACGATAAGATAAATTGCACTTACAAAGGCGATTTGCAGACAAAGATGGCTTCAAAAGAGATTCGGAGAGAACAGATATCAGTTGACACATCGAAATGTCGAAAGCAGAAAAACAGCGCAGACACTAGCGATCGAGTTCTCGGTCTGCTTCGGCCGTGCACGCGCGAATTTTCTTCCGCGCGTAGACCAAAATAGGAGCGATACAGGTTATTCTCACAAACAAGAAGCAGGAACGCAAGAAAGCGGTTTGCAGGGGGGAAGCGACCAGAACACATGTTTCTGCCTTCCCTGCACAACTGCGGTACAAGAGCGCACACGGATCGCGTGCCGCAAGAGAGAAGCACATAAAATGAACATCGTACTTTGCTTCTAACTAACAACCATACCTGAGTCTCAGATATGGCACTTCTATTTCTCCAAGAAGTCCCATGGTGAAGATAGGGGAGTTTAAAGTTCCAAGTGTCTGCAGTAGCGAAATTTGTGAGCAGAGCCTTTGGAGGTGCACACCTGCTATTGCCATTATTACTGTTGTCGTCTTTTTCTCTTGGCATCTAGTCTACCTTCAGTGAGTCTCCCTAGAGTGAAGGAGAAACTCTGAGTCATAACATGCTGCTTCCAACAGCGCCGGTAGCAGTTGCTATCTGCTATGTTTTCGTAGTCGTGCTACACAGGGGACGATGTGTCAGTTCTATAACTATCAGATTGAGCTGGCACCTTTCTCGCCTCCAACGTGCATCCTCCAAATGGAAAGCTCTAACGCAGGTAATGTTTGCTCGCACTCGGAGTGCGAACAGGGCAACGTAGTCAATTTGGAAGGACGTGGAAGGCTCAGCAAGGTGGGACCCCTGTTCAGGGCTCTCAGTTTTTCCCACCTACGGATACGATATATTGTACCACAAGATAGAAGGTGCACGTGTGGGCCTCTACAGAAACTCTAGAGTAGTATCCCATTGTTTTGTGTGGTGTATTCTGTCGAAGGCGCGGTAGTGCGAGTATTCCAGTCGGAATCTTATTTCTGTGGAAGACGGGCATCGACGACAAAGTGACATTTTGTCGCTAAAACGTTAGTACAAAAGAACACAAACTTTAAAATAACACTGACGCAGCTTTCCCGGCGTATGCCAAGTTGCTAAACTTAAACACTTTTACGTCAGTTCGCGTGCGCGGAGGAGCCAAAGAGAGAGGCGCTTTGTAAAAGTGCAGTAGTCTGGGAAAGCAAGTCGTCAGTGTTCTTCCTTCCATTGCTTGTAAAAAAAGATAGGGCTGTTGCAGAAGTGTAAGTGCAAGCCTCATTCGTGTATATACACGTATTTAGAGATCCATAGATACAGACCTACATAAAGCCCCATCTATACACGCATACAGTTGTTACTTCGTACATACATTTGTAAATATACAAGTATGTATACATATACACATGTACGTATAGCGTACATTATAGAAACACCCCGACAGAAGACGGAGGTTAACTTACGTGAGTACATTCACATCTGTCTACGAGGAGGTACATGCATATTACCTTCATACTTGTGTATCCATATGTGCCAGTATAAACCAGTAGATTGGCACTCCCTGCTCCTCGCCCACCCTAAAAACGTGCTGCGTTCCTCTGTTTTACTGGAAAGTATCGACAGTGAAGAAAGTTGTCCGCATTCTGACTCTGTTATGGTGTGCCGTGCAACGAGCGAAACTGGTTGAATCGAAGTGGAGCTATATTGTCACCAAAATCTCCACTTCGCCTGGAACCTACACATACTTACACTATCCCTCCCTTCTGGAGGGCACAGGCAAGGTCGCTCTGGTTGATCGGGTCTTCTCATCAATGCTCGCTACAACGCGCACACCAATGGCGGCAGTCACGCCGGCCTTTTGGTTGCTACAAGTGTCTCAGTTAATATGTTGGCATCGCAGCCGGCAGGAGAGCGCGTCTATGATTTTTTTGTGTGCACGTTGTTCTTCTCTTTGTGTTCGCGATCCTCGTGCCCGATCCCATTTGTTCTCTGCTGGAACCCTTACACCCGGCGCAGAAGCTCGCTTAACAATCAGCTGCCGCAGCGTTGCACGATAGTACGCCTCTATGCTGTCGTGGACACTTTGAGTCTGGCTTCGAGAGGTGGACGTCCAAGCTCGTAGCATCGAGAAGCACTAAATCTCTCTCCTGCTCTCCTGAAAATGTTAAACAGCTGACTTTCCGCCAGTAACTTGTCTTTTTCGCTTCTTGTCCCCACCGTGTCTGTCATGCAGTGAGTTTTCTGCTGACGGCCTCTAAAGGGTCAGTGACGGCGTGCCTCCCCTCTTTGATAAGACATTTCCATCTGTTGCTGTCCAATAATTCCCGCCTCCCTTCCCTTGCTTTGTGGCACCTTGTCTTTCGCTGTTGTTCAATGATCTCTACAATGTCTGGTGAGTTTCAAATTGTCAGCCTCTTCACCCTATGCCTCTCTTGCCTGTGTGGCCGCAGTTGCTGCTGGGGCTGAAACTGATGCACTTCATGTTTTTCTCGTCGGTATTGGTTCTTCTGTTGAATATCGGCGGGATTCTCCAGAGCCACCTAATTTCCTTCCGTCACACCTCCGCCCAAGCAAGTATTTAACGAGTTTTCATGCAGTTCCCAACTCTCGTATATGCTTACTTTCGTTACTGCCCAGCTGTCGATGCACAAGTTTCGAATTTCCCCTTTTTACACCTATAGAGCTACGGGGTATTACGCAGACATCTCTAGATATGACTCTAATTACATGCCTTTCTCGTTATGTGTGTGGAGGCCTTACTCACAGTATTGGAGCACGTAAATCGACGTACAACGCGTTCACCTAGGTGTTTAAGGAATGTACACACAGCACAGTCTCTCCGATTATCGTCCTCTCTGCGTGCATTTGTGTGCGCTCCTGAGCAGTAGGGGAATGCGGCATTGTTTACGTATGTCAGAACCATTTACGTACTTGCGCATACATCCATCTCCTGCTCTATCGTTAAAGATGCATATATATTGTTGTGGAGCCATGGGGCGCAGACGGTGACGCAGCCCAAGTGCCATTTCAGTGATGAATGTGGAACACACATGCAGGCTTCCATACGCAGACTTGTCTGTCTCCAAGGAACTGCACAGTGGAAAAGCGGTGGGAATAAGTGAAAAATGTATTCGTCTTCATAAGTAAATTCCTACACGAAGTACTGTAGATGTGTCCCTGCACGTCTCTCTCTTTGCAGCTGACTCTGGGAACGCTGCTGCGTAGTAGCTCAGGTGGTTGACGCGTGCGCAACATCTTCACGCCTTTATATCGTTGGATTCATCTCCACGTCAGAAAGTTTGCAGATGCTTCTTCGTTTCCTTTTGTGTACGGATGACTGGATCTCTTCCACAGCAAGACACTGTGTCAATGTGTACTCTTGCTTGAAACTGAAGGCCTTCGAAGACTCACCGGACTACACCCTACTTGCCTTCGTAATGGACGGCACTGTCTAAGTATCTTCTCTGGTTGTACAACTGTGAAAGCGCTCTGCTGCCATTCCCGTGCTTAGCAACTAGTGGAGTTGAACGCCAGTGGGGCTTTAGAACCTTTCCAGAGCACGATTTCCATAGTGTGGGTGCACCGCGGTTGCTTGCGCGCATTAGTGCATTCTTCGGTCGGTTCCTTGCCCTGTATTTCGTGGGTATGCATGTAGATACACATATATATACATATATATGTATACTTCGTGGATACATGCTCTGGGGTACTATGGTCATGCGCAGGACGACAACGTAAACACAAGTTTCTGCACACAAAATTTGTAGCACAAGAGTTGTTCGACAGTATCTATGGCATTGACATTTGTTCGTACACCTCCCTCGCCCGAGGGCGGCCGTTCAAATCTATTATCTGATTAAGCGTGTAGATAAATTTTTAATACCCGAGAAAGAGGCAGCAGGGCAAACAAGTTCCGCGCACCTCATGTTCTAGCTACGTGAATGTTCGCGGCTGCGGTAAAATGTGGAAATCCCCACACCACTGAAGGCTTATACGACAAATCAGTGACCTGTTTGATGTGAGGTCCTTCACTTGTGGTCAAACTGGAACAGATGTAGCGAACCGCAAAAACACCGGAAAGCCGCGAGCATACACAGTCACGTCTGACATCGGTATTGTTAAGCAGATCATAGAATAACAAACCTATTTTGCACCATGTTCTGTTATTCCGAAATCAAGGGCTCAGAACGCCGGTGTTTGCCGAACTCCGACGAGCACACACACAGCACCTATGTGTAAAAACCGCACGCAGACACACACGTACGCACAAAGGTGTACACACATGTGTGAGTATTTACACGTCCTCAGCCGTGTGGAATTAATATCTCTGGGGCGCCTTCTCGGTAGGAAACGCGATTTTGAGAAATGTGATTCTATACACAACTCGTAGATACATGTACAAATAGACTGATATGCAGAACCCGCCAGGTGTGCGTCACTTTGTATTTTGTCTTGCAGTAGCCACTCGGTGTTTGAGTGATCTTGTTCAGGTGGTACACAATATTTATGAGTAGATACATACGCTGACACGTGTGCTGCCGTTAGTATTCGACTACTGTGCAGATCTTTGTTTATTCAGCAATAAGGATTATTCTCGAAGCGAATTCTCTCTCGTCGGTATACACCTATGTTTTTGTTTCCACGTGAATGAACGTTGTGAAGTCCACGCAGTCACAGTCTCGCAAATGCTCTGATGCATGTACCTGCATCGACAAACATACTGCTATATCTGTCTATCCCCCCGTTTACCGATTTGAATTACTGAAACGCACTCGTCACCTTCTTGTGAATATACGCTGATTAAAGAATCCGAAGCCTAACTATTGCTTTTACACTACAACAAATTCTGTGCAGCGTGGAGATAAGCGGATGGCCAAGTCCATCTGTACTGGCGCAGCATGGTAGTCCTACGTAGAACTTGTATGCATTCAGCAGAAAAATGAAAAACTGGTTATTTTCAATATCGGAGGGTCGCTCCAGGAGGGAATGTATTAACCATCTACGCAATATCCATACATGCAATTATTATACGTATACATATCTATATGCATACACGCACGTCAAACGGACGTTATGATATAGTAAACGTCTGAACTAATGTTGGCATCACAAGCGCCAATGCTTGCTCGCAACTGCTACAAAATGTAGCATTAGCAACAAGCGCAACATGTAAAGCAACCTCATTTTAAGTAGTTGTGAACCTAAAAGTGGAAAACTTCCAACGTCACTACAGAACACGAGGGAATTTGAAGGTATATCACGAATCACTTGCTTCTGAAGAGGAGAGCTTACGCTGCAAACTTCCTCCGCTTTTCGTTGCACAAACTGGTACAAATCTACGAGAACACATATGCGTAAATATTGTTGGGTGAATGAGTGATGGTCCCCTTGATTGTAACAGAGACAGTTATGTATACGCACATGGACATAGACGCAGATGAAGTTCTTCTTTGGAGGCACCAAACAAATGGACCTGACGGGGGATTCGACATAGACTGCGCCCATCACCGGTTAAGGAATACAACACAAGCAGCAGCTCGTCAGTTTCTTTCTACTGTTCGAAAAGCATTGGGCAGCAGAAATCCCCTTCATTGAAACGCATTTCAAGGTAGAGAGGGGTAACTCTGACCGCTACACCGGAAAAGCCGTATGTCGTGCTGGAGAAACCGAACATTCACCGGGAAAAACGACGTGCATACCTCGCAACGCGCTGAGTAGATATTATGTTTTTTACGACAAGAGAATAAATAAGCAGTGCGCTAAGTAATTATATTGTTTTGCCACGACAGTAGAATAAACTAAGCAGCAGCTTGTCCTTTACTCTTTTCCGGTTTCCACGGTCTCCTGAGTTCCCACTTGTTGCGCAGAGAGGACCACGAAAAACAGCAGTCTCATTCGTCTCCAGCCAACAAGTTTTACTACTTACTTACGTAAAGACAGCCGGATACCAGCAGTAGCAAAGCATTGCTTGCGGTGGCGTACTGGTGTAATGTGACCACTTTTTGAAAAAGTTTATGCGACTCAATAGAAAAATCTTTTCGAATGTGCTGTACCAGCTATATTGTCGTTCCAAATTCCAACATAATGCATACATATATGTCTTCCACGTCGGGAGTATCCCACGCCTAACAAGTATTTCGCAGCTTTCTCCACCACTTATATACTCCGGCACTGGTACATTCCACTGTTCCTCTCTCTGAGGTATTCACCTGTCGTCTTGCTGGAACGAACTGTTCGGAATTTCGAGAAAAACAAGCCTCCTATCTCATTTGTACATATATATCACCGGGGCTAAGATCACTTCCTCGATGTTCGGCAGAGAGTATACCTACCTGTACTACGTGAAGTTGGAGAACTCTACATATCTCACCCGTTTTCAACAAAAACAATCTTGAACGTAGCGATGACTCGTACTCCACACATACGTTGTTCAGATGTGCTTCATTGATATTAATTATGCAAAATGTGTGTACCAGTGACCCACGTGTGTAAATATAGGTAGACGTTATGGGAGCACGGAAAAAACGAAACAGATTTTCAAACTAACATATATTCCCTTCAGCCAATTGTAGACGCGGGAGGGTTTACGTGGTTAGCCGTGTTGCTCACTGGTTGTAACTCTGCTGCTGTATGTATCGGTAGGGTCTAGCCCTATCGCATGTAATAACGCACAAGTACTCTATACTTTGTAGTGAAACCTACATAGTATTTCCTGTGATACATTCCACGACTTCTGTGCCTAATGAGCCGCTGTATTCCAATGGCAGTCCATTCCCCAGCAATTTCATCCTTGGAAAAAATATTTTCCCCAATGTGCTCCAGTTCAGTGCACACATACATGTCTTCCACGTCGGGGGTATCCCGTGTCTTACAAGCATTTCGCAGCTCAGTCCATCACTGATATACTTCCAAACTGGTACACTCCACTAGTCCTCTCTCTTTTATATATCCTCGTCGCGGGAGTAACACGTACTCCATTGGTTTACCCATGCCTGTTTGCATACACGTATGTGTGTCTACACAATTCACGTATAGTAGAGCTGCTACTTCTCCTTGCTCTTTGTTATCCTCCGTGAAAAAATCAGCCTGACGCGTCTCACGCCTGTTATAATGACGAAGCTGCCGTGTACACGCCCAAACAGTATGTTCCGCGGCGTCGAAATCGGTACTAGGCGTCATCCCGTAGATATACCAGTATTCAGTGTCCGCCGTAATCCAAGTAGAAATAAACTGCTTCTCTCTACGTGTATCTCGCTGACACATTCGTCCACACAGATAAGCGCGTATGCGACTGATATCGCATGCCTTAATATAGAATCTGTACAGTCTCTTTCTTCCTTTCCCTCATCTCTTTATGTTCGGATTGGCCTATTTCTCGATTGGGCTCCTTACGTCCACGAATCTTGTAGAATGCGACTCGGGTCGGTGTGTCTACCTAACGACCTCCGTTTTACAATGCGTCTCGTACACCCTATTTTCTAGGTTTTGGAGCACTAGAAGTCGTCCCCCCTGGTGCCCAGAGAAGATCTCCTAGTCCTTCGTCCTCTGTGTCGCTCGGGGAAGTTGGTTGAGGCGGGACCACTTCAGAGATCCGCTCAAACGGACGTGCTGCAGAGGCAAGCCACCCGACACTTATGGACCTAGCAATGTGAAAAAAATGTGTCTGTACATTCTGACTGAAACGCAGGAGAAGCCTACCTATACACTTAGAGGCATGTGAGAGACTACCCCTAATTCTGCTATATATCTCAGCGGACGGATCTGCAGTGCTGTGTATCGCTCGCGCAGCTCAAATTCAGTATACGGCAATTCTGCGCATAGGTCGCCCCTGTGCCACCTGCCAACACGGGCCGATACATGTATGTGTGTTTGTGTCTGCTGAAAAGACGGAGGGGCATGGGCCAAATATGGATACACGCCGCACACACGCGCGTCCGCAGGGAGGCGTGTACCGCTGCTCAGCGAAACAAATGCGGATGAGGAAGTGCGTCCACTACATTTTTCAGAATTTGTAGAGGGCCTTTCGGACACGAGGTAGCAGAGAATGATGTCTGTACCTATGCCTCTGCTGGCAACGTAGAGCAAAAGACCAAGTGCTACAGGAGCAGTCAATCTCAAGCACAAACATGGCTTTACATACCCTCTCATATATATATATATATATATATGTAGCTTCACGCAGACATATATATAGCTTCATGCTGACACACATGTAGCTTCACGCAGACATAACGGGGGCACGCAGGCGTTAGTGTTGTCAGGTAGCTATAGAGAGCTGGACATAGATATTCAACCGTATACACGTATGTGTGTTTCGATGAACGTGTGCAAATTTTTTTTATATGTTTCGCTATGTGTATCTCTCTGCATATACACGTGTATATATGTATCGTGTTTCTACGTGCATATAGGTTTCAGAGACAGAGAACTCACGGCAGTGGAGAAAGTGCCAACCCAAACATTTTGCTGTTGTAAATAGCAGAAGAGTGAAACGGTTGCCGTTTTCAGTTTCAGAGAGAGATACAGAGCGAGAAGGAGAGACACACACCTGTATATGTGTGTATGCAAAATTTATACGTTTGTGGTCAAAGAGAGATAGAGGGCGAGGAGGAGAGAGATACACATCTCCATAGGTATAATCACATGAAAGACGAGAGAGATACACATCTCCATATGTATAAACATAAAATCAATACACTTATATACAGAGAGAGATAATTACAGAGAATGGGAGAGTTGCATACCTGTATTGTCTCTGCGTATATATTCGTATTTCTCCTGGAGCGAATGACCTCATCATACTCTTACATGCCAAAGGTCCCATATGTACCTTTACCCACGTGTGTAGCGGCACAAATAATTTCCCGTTCACAGATATCTAGCCATTTCTCTCCCTACGCACATGTAATTACCTGCACGACTACGTACGTCTCCGTAATTCTATGTGCGTATGTCCGGAGCGACGTTACATATAGTCCTTAACTCGCGCAAGTCCATATCTACAAAAGTGTAGACATGCGTGTATGTAGGTCACCGTGGAGAGGCACAGAGGCATAGTTCTGGGAAAGATCAACCTGCGCACTTGTAATCCTTCGTTCATGGCGGCGTAAATACTTACGTAGAGGTACCTCATGTATATATTTAGCATGTACATGGGTGTATATATATGTGCCGGTATAAGTACATATGTATACACCTAATAACGCACAAACATACACACGTCGGTAGTCACACGTGTGTGCAAGTACGCGGGCAGACGTACATGCACTTCCGTAGGCATACATATATATATGTATATCTTTGTGTATCTACGTGTGCAATTGTTTACGTATGCATGTATGCGGATTACGAAGTTTTTTTACCTGGGCATTGTTCAGTCTCCGGTCCCCAGAACTGGACTTCTGGGTAGAAGCCTTTTGCTCCTACACTCAAACACACAGCCCGTTTTAACCCGGCTCTATTCACAACGGCGTGTATACAGATGTTCATTCGCCCTCCTTCTTCTCTAGCTCTCTCACTTTCTGCAGTGTACATGTGCCTTAGATATTCACACACATATACACCTATAGGTGTACACACGTACGCGCAGGGCTTCACCGTATATGCAGCACGTCTACTTCTCTTTTTCTCCCATTGGAGAGAGGATGAAGAACAGGACAGGGGGTCTTCCTCTGCTCTGTCGCGTGGAATTACAGGTGGCTTCGTATCGGGCAAGAACTACCGGCACATTCAAATAGATGTACGTCACTTGTTAGCACATATCTCTGCATATATTTGTATACTTCCCGGTGTTTCCGGCACACACCAGAATAGATGTACGCGTGTAGATAGAAAGAAGCCGAGGGAAAAAGGATATATGCGTACAGATAGGCTAATGTGCCCATATGTACCTGTGGGAAGAGAGATAGAGAGAGAAGAGTTGGAAACAGATACAGCTAATATATGTGTGGATGATTCTATAGGAAGAAGGATAAATCTTTATGAAGAGGAGAGGTACATACAACGGAGAAAACACATGTGCATTTGTGTCTATATAGGGAGCATAGAGACAGATATGGAGGAAGACCTGCGAAAAGACAAGACTTTGGCTTGTTCGAAAGGCACAATCCTGTTGCTGCCGTCCACGCAGAGTTTTACTCCTTCCTCTTCCACGTTGCACAAATAGGCTTGGGTCTCTCTACGTCTAGGAAAATCCAAATATTACTTTCTACACTTCTATAGAAGTATATATATATATATCTAGTGCCCACTGCCCACACACTTCACATAAACGGTTTGTACAAAAACATACATACAAACGCATGTGTCAAGGAACACAGGCGCATTTTCACTACACAAAATCTCGCGTGCACACACGTATGCGACACTAATATATATATTTATATATATGGACATCTATATATCAGTATATGTACGAATAGGAAGTTGTGCGTACAAGTGAATGTTTATTCATGTATGTGTATACTTATGGATATCTATCTATATATATATATCTCTATATATATATGTATATACACATAGATACGTATATGTAGATATATGTATAGCAGAGAGGTGTGTGTGCATGTAGATGTATGTACATACATATGTGTACAAATATATATATATATATCCATCTATAAGCGCAGACATCTACACATATCTCCCTTCTCTCTATACACCTGTACATGCATATATATATATATATTTATCTGTGTCTCCGTCTCTCCCTATCTACTTATATATATATATATATATCTGTATCTCCCTCTCCACCTACGTATATATATATATATATGTATATCTGTGTCTCCCTCTCTACCTACATATATATATATATATATGTATATCTTTGCATGTAAGTATACGTACACAGTAGTGTACCCGTCTTTATATGAAGGTAGAGGTCCATTCATCAGCACACGTGTATAACTCGTTATATATACAAATGTAAACGTCTACAAACATATGTATTCATACACACGCGTGTATATATATATATATGTCCATAGATATATATACACATATATTAGCCATAAGGATATATGTATTAATATTATATACACATATACACACACATATATGGTAGTTTCCCTGTGAACTTAGTGAGTATGTGACAGAGGCTCCTGCAGTACTACGTGACGACCGGGGAGTCTTCTCGGATTACAAGCAAATAAGCGTATGTACGAAGCTAAGCTTCAACTTAGTTGCCTTTTGACCTTCGTTTGTTTTCTTCGCTGTAAACACATGTCTCCAAAAGCATAGAATTCCACACTTTCTCGTCTTCTTCTCTTTATCTCGTTTCTTTTCCCTCTGTCTCCATCTATGTCCTTGTGTCTCACAACCTTCTATACATACGTAGGCGTTGACCTATATACCTGTCTGCCTTTCTGCATTCGTTTTTCTCTTATCTTTCAGTGTAGCTCCTAACAATCAATTTTCCTGCATAACCCTTTCTCCCACTCTCCCTTTCCAGGTCCTTCTCCTTCTCTCCCTACATGTATATATGTATGCCTACCACGCGAATATATATGTATATATAGCCTGGTCTTCACCTGTTCACCTTTCTACATCTGTTACCATCTTCTTCGTCAACACATCTCTTCACAGTAAGTAACTTCACAATTTCTTGTCTTTCTTCCTCCCAGTGTGTCTCTCCCCCTCCTTCTCTCTCTACATATATTTATATTGACGTCCCCACGAGAGTGTCATCCACACGAGTTTTTGGCGCTTCGGTTGGAAACACCAAAACGTGGTGTAATGACAGCAGAAGGCGACGCAGGTGTCTGTACATGGGAAGAGGAGTGCAGTAGCACATTTCTTGTTTGTTCTCATTTTCAAATTTCTTATACAAGTATACTCAAACATATACACGTGTAGTGTCAGAGAGAGAAAGACAGAGAGGGAGATACCCACACACATTCACACGGATAGAGAGACAGGGAGACACGTAGAGAGCGGCAGAGAGGGGGAGACGCAGAGAGACAGAGAGGGAGAGAGACATATGTATGTATCTACATACCATACGAGAAGATGAAATATATATTTACTGTATATATATAGAGCACGCACAGCAAGATATATTATACGTAATTGTATATGGATGTAAAAGTGCAAACATTTTATCCATACGTGCACGCATGTATATATATATACGTATATATATGTACACATACAAATATCCAGATATATACACGTATAGAGATGTATATATATACATGTACGTATGCAAATATACAGATAAATATACGTATAGACGCAAACTGATGTCTGGACAGGAGATCATAGACTCGTTAACCTTCACGTATACCTATGATAACCGACAGACGTAATGGTATCACAACTACATATGTCTAAAGAGATCTCGCTATATATATCCACATATATGTGTAAATACCGATACATATCTTCATATGTACATTTACGTATATGCATGTAGACAGTTCACAAAAACACATCCGTCGTGGCAGATGCCAGGAATCAACGACTGCTGGAGAGTTGAAGAGAACCCTCGGCGGTGTTCTAGCGAATCCCGTCCCCCTCCGCCGACTCTTTCTCTCGCTTCTCCTTCCCCTTCCCGGCAGCAGCAGCAAGACTCACAGCAGTCGCGGAAGTTAAAGCAGCCGCAGGAAACGCAGGGGAAGCGAGACACGACGGTCGCTAGCAGCTAGGAAATAGATTTCTTTCTCTTCTTCTTTTTATTCCTTTTCCTTATGAGTAGCAGCATGAGAGCAGCAGCGTATTTGCTGAGGAGGGTGTAGCAGCTCTTGTTGCAGAAGCTCTAGAAGGGGCAGCAGCGGCAGAATTAGTTGGCAAGTGGACGCAGCAGCAGCAGTGGGAGGAACGAAGGTTGAGAAGAAGAGAAGGGGAACAGAGGAAAAAGAGGGGAACGGCGACGAAGGACCCGGAAAAGAAGAAGAAGAAGGGAAGGATGGAAACTTAGAGAGGAGAGATGAGGAGAAGGCAACCAACCGCAGAAAAAGAAGAAGGACAGTAGGAAAAGGGAACAAGGAACAGAAAGATGAAAAAGGGAGACACGCAGGAGAGGAAAAAAGAAGAAGAAAAGGGGAAGTTGGCCTTTTTGTTACCGCTCGCTTTAGAAATGAGTCGCTGCTGCGTGAGGGGATTACTCCTCCAGCTGCAATGCATTTTGGTGAACCCAGGCGTATCCCAAGCAACAGGCTTCGCTGGGTCGTGCTCGAGGTACAGCTGAAGCATGCGCTGACTATCTTTTGGACCGAAAAATTCGTTGATCTGCGAGAGGAAGTTGAAAATGTTCCTCTTCATCTCTTCCGAGGGGATCTTCTTGTTTTTCTTAAACAACAAGTGCATAAATGCCAGGGCACTCTCTACAGCGAGGGAGAAAACAGAAAGGCCAGCGCGCAGGGAGAACAGGAGACACGGATAGATGAGACACCGCAGAGACACAGACAGAGAAAGACAGAGGAACAGGAGAACAGCGCCGCGGCCAAAAGGATCGGGCGGCAGCAAAGCAAGGCAGACGAATCAAGCAAAGAAAGAGAGAGAACTGAAGGACAGGGAACAGGAAGCCAAGGAGGAGAAGGAGCAGAAAAAATGGGAAAGACGGGAGAAGGGAGATGAAAAGAAAGGAAGGGAGAGGAAGGACAGGGGGTTGAACAATGGCCTAAAGATGGAAGAAATCTGAGACACAGAGTAGCGATGGGAAGGCCGCAGAGGCCATGCAAAGGGGAACAGAAGAGACAGAAAAGAGACTTACGACGGAAGAAACTAGACAAAGAGAGGCACACAGCAAGCAAAAGAGAGAAATCGCTGTTAAAGTTATTCTTCTCCGCATCTAGGGCAGTAAGAGAGAAACGCGTACAGACACACACACAGACGAGAACAGAAATGTAGCTGCAACTTGTTGCGATGAACTTTTGTTCTTTTTGTCGAAGTTTCAACCATAACTACTGGGTCGTCTTTTGTCTTGCAGTCTGATCCACGTAATATATATGCGCATACACGTATATGTATAAACACGAGAGAAATCGGCTTACGACGGCAGGCAGGAAGTATGCCTAGACATGGTTGTGACCGGGGGGGGGGATAAACGCGGGGAAAATATATATATATATATATATATATATATATATATATAGTACG